>JABCKI010005741.1:0-66427 GCA_018282025.1 Sphagnurus paluster
GCAGAAGCTTGATGAAAGTAGCAGAGTTGAAGAAACGATGAAGTGGGCACCGCTGCTTGTAGTCGGTTGTTGAGAGGAAATCACAACGAAGCCAACCTGTTCGACTTGGACGACGTGGCAAAGTTTGGTGCGGAGTTTGAAAATTGAACTGGGAGATTTTCAGACGCGTCGGTGCAAGGACAAGGACTTATCTTAGTAGTAATCTGCCCACTCTATAGTAATAAAAAGAATTAATATATATCAATTCCTTGATTCTCGTGTTAAAGTAGTGATATCAATAAATAGTCCAACAAAAACGTGCACTGATTGATTTGCACAAGTCTCAAGGCTGCATACGCAGTTTTGTGTAGCAGTACGAGCCAAGAGAATTGCTTGGCTTGGCAAGCTTGGCGGTTGACGAGTTTTGACAAAATACTGACTAAATTGATCCAAAATCCAAAATTTCGGGCCATTTTCACTGATGCAAGACTTGTTGCTGACTGTCTACAAACAAAGGCTTTACATGTGCTTGACAGAATCAGTCGGATCCATCACGCGTCACGCGTCACCTACGTGTGACTGTTGTCACGCCTACTGGGGATTGCCCACCCCCACTATTTATTTAATTTGTCAAGCGAGATTATGCTCTTGCACGGCAACCAATCATTGTCAAGATGGACACCCTACCTGTCCCTCTGCCAACAAAGGCGAAGCCAAATTTCCAGCGTGCAAATCCTGAGCAGTTGCGCGTCCTCAAGGCTGGTTTCGCTATCTCCGATGTCTCGTCCAAGGAACACCTCGCTGCACTCAGTGAAACGACAGGCCTGTATGTATGCGCTTATCTGGCGCTTCCAGCTCTTACCTGACCGTCTATCAAACCTGGCTCGATTTTCAAAGATCCACGAAGTGGATAGCCTCCTGGTTCATGCGGGAACGCAGGAAACAGGGGGTCAGTCTGCCTCGTGGTGCAGCAAAGAAGGATAAGAAGCTGGCCCAGGAGAAGATCATGGCGTTCAAGGCGGAACATCAAGACACTGCTATCACTTTGTTATCCTCAGACGACTTGATTTTAGACTCTACCTCCGAACAGAAACCGGACCTCTCACTACTAGATAAGAAGCAGACGCGAAAGCCCAAGAAAAAGTGCAAGATCGACGAGTCTATCGCTACTGATGACATCATATCTTCAAGTCCTCTCAAGCTTCCCCTTGTCTCTGTTTCTCTTACTCCTCCCATACGACCAACTATTTCTCCCCCGCATGGAACTCGACCACAAGTCCAAAGTCGTTCAAGCCCATCTCCAGCATCAAGTTTTGTTTTACGCCCAATGGTTGTCATGTATACCCCCTCTGTCACCTCTCGATCGCTAGAAATGTCCTTGGATCCTGCGCCGATTGCGCCTTCCTCTGTCTCCATGACTCAGACCAATCGTGCCATCCATTCTCCTCGTGCTTCTAGTCTAGCTGTCGATCTAGCCAATGGTCGGCATGAACAAGCGCTCACACATCAACGGCTGCTCAACTTTTCTCTTCCTCTGACATCTGAGTCTATGCATGCATTCTACGACAGACCTGCTTATTCACATCAACCGAACCTGCATGAAAAGCCTCTTAATCGACCGCTCCGGCCCATCCTTCCTCTACATGGTACTAATCAATACCCGGCCCATGCTCTACGTACCCTGCCCGCTTCTCATGTTATACGAACCACGAAGGAAAACATCACACCCTCCATATTGCCTTACCATCGCCCCTTTAAGCCCGCGCAGCCACCACCGCTATACTCATACAACAACCTCGACCGGTTTAACCATCAGCCATGTCCATCAGCGATGCATACGTCGGCGCCGCCTCCTAGACACCAAGCACCACTGTTACAACCACTCGCACCAGTGTTCGATCCCTTCCAGCAAAACCGGGCACAGATGAACTCTGCCTTGTTGGACCCGTCTGCAACGCCGCTGAAACACTTGAGTGTACTCGGGGACTCGCCCGGGGATCTGCCACAAGAAGAGATAATGCATCGGCTGCTGGACGAGCGGCTTGCCTATGAGGACCCGTTCCAAGCGGCGATGGGGCTCGTTTTTGTGTCACGGCTTGGCCTTGGGTGGAACTACACATAGGATCGTCTCTGACTGTATTTGTATTGTAACTACTACAGATTCAAGTGTATTGTAGACTCTGTCATCAATAGGGCCGTTGACTGTTCGCATCCTCTTGTTGAAATTGCATCGAATCCTCGGTGTTCACGTCATCGCGTCCGGTCTGACCCGGGTCAGTTCAAAAAGTAGAAGCTTCCCACCGTCGCGTCGTACTTGCAAACCGTTTCCCGCCCACCATGTCCTTCGTTGCCGCCGCCCGCCATTCTCTCCGCGCGTATCTGCGCAACTCGACGCCCGCTGTCCGTGCGGGTGCTCGTCGTATGGCATCATCACATGCCCCATACACCCCAAAATCAGACAGGCCCTGGATCGTGCGTCAAACTGATTACGTTCATAACATCTAATTGTTTTCTGAATTCTGGGTACTCCAAATACTAGATTGGCTCCGCGCTCATTTTTGGTCCCGCTGTACGTTGCGCTCTAAGGCCCTAGCTTTGGGCTTCGCTAATGACATGCAGTTACTGACGTGTTGAATTATAGTTTCTCTACCTCGTCTCCCCCTCGGCTCGGAAAAGCACACACGCCCACGCAGTGCACAACGACGCTCATGACTTCCCCGGTCACCAAAAACACGTTGCCGTTGAGGAGTCTGTAGCCGCTTCCGTCGCCGAGTCTGAGCCCGAGCTTGAGGCGGAACCCACACCTACTCAGGCAGAACCTACTATCATGACGGATGATGAGGGTACCCCTGCTGACGTATCGGAGTCGCTTCATGCGGAGGTGCGTTTCCTATTCAGTTTAAAACCAACTTTTTGAGCACTCATATAAAGCCTGCACAGGCTGAGGATATCCCGAAGGTTGAAACTTCGTCCGATGCTGCAGTTGAGGAAACGAAGGAGATACATGCAGAGCCCCAGTCCCAGGAAATTGTCGTATCCGCTGAGTCCGAGACTTTGAAGGTGCTATTTTTTTTTTTTTTTTTTTTTTTTTTTGGTATATTCTTCTTTGTGCGGCGCTCACATGGCTATCACTTATACAGGAAGAGCCTAAGAAGGCGGAGGAGGTTGCTGAAGCCTCAGCGTGAATACATCTAGAATGCGGAACATTAGCTGGTGTTCGTAATTCTATTTTTTCGTCTATGGCTGTTGTGCCGCCCGCTAGATCTTGACTTAGAGCCGTCGTCTTCAAATATGATTGATGTGGTCACGACGTCAAATGCAACACCAGATCGATGACATCGCTCTCTGAGCTACTTATGCGATAGCCAGAATGCCCGAACTTGGCATGATATCGATTATCCAGGCGCGTACTTCTCACCGAGGCCAAATAATAGACGGAAACCGATCGCTACACGCACACTGCCAAAAGGAAATTGAACCCTTGAAAACTGAAGGATATAACCGAACTACCCAGTACAATTACTTGCCATTACAAGTCTCGAGAAACGGAAGTAAGAACCTTATTTAAATCAACTCCCTTCTCAGATCCAAATCCTGAACTAGCATATTCTACGAGTTTTACTCATTTCTGAATAGACCCCTTGGCTAGCATAGCTGTTTGAAGTTTCGGCAGAATCAGGCAATTCACTCCCCCCCCGCTCCAATTCAACATTCGGCAATATCGATGTATCGATGACCTCTATGCCGCTAGGTTGAGGAGAATTTAAATTTGTTCTTCGATATATCTACCGAGTCGCCAGTTGGCACCAACCAACTTCCGACGCCAAATTCGTCGTCCGTCAAGTTGAACGCGGCTACAGCACGCGCACGCATGTATCGCCAGACAAAGTTCATTAGAATTGTACCTGTATTCTCCCCTCCCCACCGACAGCCTCCGCGTTGACTTCCCCAGTAATGCGAATTTGCCGCCACTATTCCAGATTTATCTCGAATGTTACACCGTTTGCACGACTCAGATGGACCACCCGGTACGCATGGAAGAGAGGTTGCCATGGTGTTACACAAGTTGCGTACAATGTGTCAGCATTTTCGGTTCGTGTATGTACTATGTACCAAGCTCGAGCGTACTAAGGAGTTCGAGATGAGAATCCAAAATATGATATTAGACTATGTATATCTCCGCAGGAGACTTGAAAGAACACCCCCAAATTGTAAAAAGTGAGCATACATGAGTCACTTTCACAGCTTTTACATACACAATAGTAGACAATAGGGCGCGTTCGTTCTCGCTATCCATTGCTGACTCAAAACGAGGTCTCCTTTTCTCTCCTCCATCCATCCCCCTCCCCTCCCAGTTAATGCTCATTTTCTGGCGGTACGAAAGCTCGAAAAACAGTGACTTCAAGACACTTCATTCAAACCTTGTTGGGTAACTACTTACCACCAGCGAGTACAAACCCCTGGTTGGTGGGTATGTTCTTGCTTGCGCTCCGGATGAGTCCACTAAAGGTCTGTCCTTGTAGCAGCTAGAGCTGGCTTATTGGTTTACCAACTTAATCTCGTCGCCGTTCGCATCTCAGTATTAATCGCAAACTTAGCATCCCCTTGTGCTCGTTGTGAAAATGTGAAGATATCAGTTACCTGCTGTATTCAGTCTAAACCATGTGCCAATCTCTACCGTCTCTCCACCGGATCCACCAACCGCTCAAGCCTCGCACTGGGAAGTAGCAGATCACGTGCACCATTTGTTCATCTCACTGCTCAGCAGACGCGCCACGTTCACACATCCATCCATCCGGTTCACCCTTGCTAAATGAAACAGAAAGGCATCGTCGCGACTGACATGACATCTTAGAAAATCACCGGGCTATACGCAGATCCATCTCCTGGCGCAAGAGTGAGCCATGGCATACATTACTGATCGTAATCTGCACCCCATTAATATTTTTGCGTAGTTCGTGTGCCGGTATCAGTAAACGCCACCGCCTACTCAGTCACCGCTCTCGTCGCAGATCGGACTCGTCCAAAATGCATCGGTCCCGATTATGCCGTACCTCCGCCACGGCGGGATATCGGGACTCGACGCTCAAGGCACTTGATAATTCATTTGGCTCTGATAGCTGTTAATGATTATGTGATTACAAAAGATAGTCGTCAGTCAAATGGTAAGTACATCGATATGGATATGCTAGGGGCGTTGCGTAGTCGTCTCAGTCGTGAAAATGCCAGGATCATGTGTGGGGATGAATGAGGTGAAGTACATGTGCGTCGCGTTGATGGAAGTGGAGGATATACAGAAACGAAAGTGCTAGGTGTGTGTCTCGTTATCATCTGCGCTAAAAACAAAAATGAGAGACAATAACTCACCTGCTATTGTACAGGAAACCCAGATGAAAAAGTGAAAGGTGAGAGAAGAATGACGGGATGAAAAAGAGAGCTGAACAGCGCAAATTGCCACTATCCTGAGCGACTACTGTGGGCGAGCCACCTCGAGTACCCAAACACCATTCCTTCGTGTGATGCCCTGAAATATCTTCATGCTCCTGAGAAGATCGATCCGACACATACCCCGAAGCTGCTCTTGGCGTTCGTTCCCCGGACTGTCCTTGCAGCGCTGTAGGAATGTTCCATTAGCATTCCTCACTGGCTCAGCAAGTACATCGATCTCCCCTGGGGTGAGAGTGACATGGAATGTGTCATATATCGCAGCGAACACATCGATACACCTAATAGCGCCTTCTGGACGACGAACGACGACCGGCCAGCGGTCGAGCCCACGCTCCATACACACGATCGTCATCTCGGTGAGGTCACAGTGAGACGATACGGACATGTTCAACTCGTCCTCTCGCGGGTGCCGCAAAGGCCCGCATTGGCCTAGCACGTTCGGGTCGATTATGTCTTGCACACGGATTCCGTACCGCGTATTACGTTCCCTCGGATCGAAGGCGAGGTCAAAGTAGAGCCGCGGCTTCCGCTGCCGTTTGCGCTTAGCGTACTCTAAGAGAGGCCAGCTCAAAGCGATGTGCTCCTCCTTTTGTGGTTCTAGTGGTAGGTTTAAACATGAGACACAGCAGCGAGATTGGTGAGTGTCTCATACCTGTTCCATGTATCACATACGGCGCAAGATATGTTCCTGGCATCAGTGGCTCGTATTGCTGTATTTCAGGTGCAGGTGTGGAGAAGCTATAATTCCTCGACCTTCCAGCGTCTATCATGGCTTTGACTTCGTTAGCAAATCGATGGCAAGCTTCAGTTTTTTTTTACCTTCACTGGGCGGTGCAGGATATGTGGGGTACGTCCCGGCTAAAAAATTCCGAAGATCAAACCACTGAGAGTAGATGATATGAACATGAAGAACATACCTCGAGGTCGACCTGTATGATCGTGTGCCATCGCTTGTTGCTGGGCGGCATAGTGCATAGCTGATTCATACCCATTCATCAACCTTTCGCTTGCTCAAATTTCTCGAAAGGAATTTTACCTCTTTGGAGGTCTTGTGGCGCAACTCCTCCATACTTCCCCGAGTACGATCGCGATGATCCTAGCAGGTGAAATTGAGATACAATGCCATTCAAATGGTCAGAGGAAAATACCTTCGTTATCCGACATATAACCACCCCCATTACTCCTGGTACGCGCCATGCCTGTGTATAATGCAAGAGTGAAAGTGAGAAAACTCATACGTGCCTGCAATTTCAGAACTTTACCTTCGTTATCGGGGTTTCCTCCTTGATAACCTCTGTGACGAGGGTAGTGCGCCGGCGCTATCTCGATCAATACCCTGTCCAAAAAAAATGGTGATGTTAATTACTCACCATGTTGGGGATGATGAAGAGGGAGTCCGGGACAGCCAGGATAATGAAGTGGGGGGTTTCCTTGATAATACTTGCTCATGTCGGGTATAACAGGTCCATGGGCTGGGTAGCCCGAGGGTATGCTAGGCCTTGAATGCCCATATGTTACTACAATCAGACCGATCGTCAGCGATCTCACCTCAAAACACGACCGGCAAGTTGCTTAAAAATGAACCTACACGGGGGGATCACAGGCCCGTTCAGCGGCCTGTACATCGACGCAGCATTTTGCGATGCTGGCCAGAGATCGCATGTCAGCGAACGCAGAACACTCCCGAAGCTCCGGAGCGTACTATTCTCGACAATTTTCTCATTGACATACCTGCCCTCTTTCACCATGGAGGGGTGGAATTCTGGATGGTGGAGATAAGGAATCAGCGTCTACGAGCCACACTAGTCTATCAAAATACCTCCACGCCGTCCCAACTCCTCCCAGTTGGCGGGCCAGCCTTCAGGAGCAGGTGGAACTAGGAATGGTGTTTGATCAGTGACCTTGATGGAAATTCTTCGTGCGTTGGTACTGACCGAATATTTCAGGTTGATTAGGGTCCTGTTCATTAAATGGTTTCGGCGCTTTGAGGATTCCTACAACGACAGTCAGTGAGTCTCAAAGCTCTAATGTTATTTTCTTCACCTTTGAGTGGTTTACTAGGTTTAGACGCGGTCCTCGGCCTGTGGCTTTCACGCGATGAGTGATAGCCTGCTTCTCCGCGGTCGTTCTGAACCTCTGGACTATCTGGCTTTGGCTCTAGAAATAAAAATTTAAGAAATCACATCAAACCGATAAACTGTTACCATACTATCATCGCTTCGTTTGATCGCCGACGATGTCCTACTCCTGGATGACTTGAGTGTACTTGATGTTGAAGGATGCCGGTCCTTTGTCCGATGTTCTTGCATAGCACTAGGGGCTGCGGAACTAGGACGAGGCACTGTCTGTGTCTTCTTGAGTGTCTTAGATCTTGTTTCGGGCGTCGCATCTGGTAGGGAAACGTTGCCTAGCTTCGGCGTCGAAGGTTCGCCGCTAGGGCGACGTCTTGTCCATTTGAACATGATGGCGGAAGGGATGGCGTATGTCGGTCTTTCCGCAGGAATCTATCCGTTAAAAGGATTCGTGTGGCCACGAGTTACGAGTGGCTGCAGGGCGCGTGTTTGAGTGTGGGCGCCTGAGGTATCAATGCAGCGTGGCTGGAGAGTAACCAGATTGTCGTGCCAGAGCAGTGTGAATTCCAAGCCTTAGTGACGGCCTCTGGGGTCCCCGCAGAGCTCCAGGCTAGCTTATGTGCCAAATGGCAGGAGACCAGGAGTATGTCCACCACGAGGCGATCATATTTAGAATCATAAAGCCCGGTCCGTTTCCAAACGCGCGGACGGAGGTGCACGTGATCCAATCCTTTCACGGCCTCGAGGCCCTCGAGCTCCCGGCGGACACACGAGGGCCATCATATGCATAGGTCAGAGGACTGGCCAGGATCTTTTCCGTCCCCCCTTACCCCCTCTGCTACTTTTTTCATAACAAATTAAGTTATTTGTTCTAGTTAAACATGGATGTTCTGAGCGAACGACTCCTTCGAATTCAACCACGAATGCTTCTAGGCTAAATGATGGTACGTTCAGAATACGCCGTAAGGACGTCATAATTCTGGGCGATAAACCGTGCCAATGACATCCATAATGTACGGCAATCGCTTGATACTTATTTCGGAACTTCCATAGTTCACTGACTGCCAGTGCTTGACCGAGATCTGTCCCATCGAAAGCAATTAATAAGATCAATATCGGCAGTTTGATGACGATGATGACGTTGAAAGGCTTGTTGGTTTATTATTGTGCTTTTGAACTCTTATCAGGTTCAAAACTCAGGGAAAGTAAACCCCAAATAGAATGAAGAACATTATGCGTCAACTGTCAAGCGCAGCCAAAATCGGCGCCATCGAAGCACTTTCGGAGTTTTCGCCATCGATTTAAGCTAGCTCCCTGTTACTTTTCAGCATGAATCTATCAAAACCACAACGTGTGAGAAAACCTGATACGAGGGGCCTTGAGGGCAAGATCAAGCCCCAGATGCAGAATAGGGTGGTGATTGCAAATGTGGATTCTAGTCTGGAAGGCTGTTTTTGTCTGCACGCTAAGTGAGTGGAGGTTGAAATTTGATTCTGGCAGCCTTTTGAGGTTTGAAATATTGGACCTTTTTTCACTTCAACCAGGCGATTGGCGCACAGGCACAAGTGGTAGAAAGTTCATTGGATTATGTGGCTTGAGGCTGTCGCACCAATCAGGAAAAAACTGGATAACATCACCAGAAGGGAGTAAAAAATCGCCAGGCTCACAAATTATCTGTCCAGAAGATTTTCAGACATTCGTTCATGTGCAATGCTGAAGGTTGATGCATCATGCATCATGTCGCGGTGCCATCGTCAAACGATTCCTAAATTGGTGGAGTTCAGACTCCGACAAAAAGTTTTGGTTTCCCAGGGTCTAAGATAATTGCTACTCACCGTCTACGACGACGAGAGCACCCCTACGATGGTCACCCACGTTCTGTTCGAGTCAGCCTCTGGCTATGCCATATTCGAGGCCAAACTTACTGAGGACATTGGCTCCAAGTCCAAGGCTGTCCAGGATTCGATCAAGGACCTCGCAAAATTCGGGAAAATGGTTTCCCTGATGAGCTTTTCGCCGTTCAAAAACGCTGCACAGGCTCTCGAGAACGCTAATGATATTTCTGAGGGTATTTCCATCCTTTTATCAATCTTTCATGACCCTAAATAATCGGCGACCAGGAATTGTCAACGAGTGCCTGAAAAATCTCTTGGAATTGAATCTTTCCAAGCCTTCAAAGAAATCCCCCGTCCTTCTAGCAGTTTCTGATAGTGCGCTCGCAGCTAATATCAAAGGCGAAACAGGAATTGCTTGTGATGGTTCTGAGGTCGCTCAAGAACTTATCCGCGGTATCCGCCTCCACGCATCCAAACTCTTGAAGGGCCTCCAAAACGACGACCTCCGAAAAGCTCAGCTGGGCCTGGGGCATTCCTACTCGCGCGCGAAGCTAAAGTTCAACGTCAATCGTATCGACAACATGATCATCCAGGCCATTGCCCTGCTCGACCAGCTTGACAAAGATGTCAACCTTTTTGCTATGCGCATGCGAGAATGGTACGGCTACCACTTCCCCGAGCTCGTCCGTCTAGTCCCCGACAACCACCAGTACGCCCGCGTCGCACAGTTCATCGGCGACAAAGACACCCTCGACGAGGAGAAGCTCCCCGACCTTGCCGCCATCCTGGAAGACGACTCTACTCTCGCACAGAATATCCTGGACGCTGCACGCGGCTCCATGGGTTCCTCCCTATCTGAGATCGACCTCCTCAATATCAACGCTTTCGCCGTCCGCGTAGTATCCATTTCCGACTACCGCAAGTCACTGATTTCGTATCTGACGGAAAAAATGAACCTCGTTGCCCCCAGTCTAACGGCCCTCCTTGGAGAGCGGATAGGCGCGCGGCTCATCAGTCACGCCGGGAGCTTGACGAATTTGAGCAAGTACCCGGCTAGCACTGTGCAAATCCTTGGTGCGGAGAAGGCTCTATTTAGGGCGCTCAAGACCAAGGGCAACACGCCAAAGGTAAATTCTTAGTCTATCATACGAGGTGACGACGTTTACTTACCCCTTCGATTTAGTACGGTCTCCTATATCACTCGTCGTTCATCGGCCGTGCCGGCCCCAAACACAAGGGCCGCATCTCCCGCTTCCTCGCGAACAAGTGCTCAATAGCTTCTCGGATAGATTGTTACTCTGGTTCGTTTGCTCCTCCGTCCTCCGGACAGCTGTCTTGATCCTAGCCCTTTTTAGATAACCCTACACCGAAATTTGGCGAGGCCCTACGCGCACAGGTGGAAGAGCGCCTAAACTTCTTTGAGACAGGAGCTCCACCGTCTAAGAACGCAGATGCGATCAGGAAGGTGCTTCAAGACCTTGCGATGGACGACGAGGACGATGAGGACGTAGACATGGATGACCCAGCTTTAACCACCCTCGTGCCAAGCCCGAAGAAGGAGAAGAAGAAAAAGAGGAAGAGTGAGGACATGGATGTCGACGATGAGGAGGAGGAGAAGGTATCTTCGAAGAAGATCAAGTTGTCGAAGGAGGAGAAGAAGGCACTGAAGAAAGCGAAGAAGGAGCAGGCGAAAAGCGAGGCGGCCACCGAAGATGTGCGTCTTGCACTTTCCCACTTCTTCCCTGACACGCTAACCATGTTTGAACAGGGCGAGAGCTCCAAGAAGAAAAAGGAGAAGAAAGAGAAGAAGGAAGAAAAGGAAAAAAAGGTCAAGGCGTGATCTTCCATTCCTCATCATCACCCTGTCGCTTTCGTCTTCTTTGTATCCTATCTTGCATTTATATCTGGTCGTTCTTTCCCTCGCATCATTGCCTCGTCGGCCTGGTGTCTAATTGTGACCCTCCCCGAAGTTTCTTTTTACAACTTCAATCTGCGTTGCCCCCCGTCGCATTACTGGCGGAATCGACGTGCTGGGAATTTTTGATCATTCCCTCGGGGTCCTTCTGTCTGTATGCTCACGAGTCCGTTTCATCCATCGTGTTTTGCAACATGCACAAGGAACGCAAACTTGTGAAGATATGTGTGAAAGTCACGCCAGGGCTTCGGAACACACTCGCACACCTGAAGTCTTTGTACTTAACGAATTGATTCTGCGTCGTTCCCAGGTATCACAATACTCTGAGTGTGTAGTATACATCCTTCACTCAAGATTCTCCGTACCTGAGGTCGATAACTCTGCAGTTGCTTATACATAATCCGGAGCCGTCATTTAAAGCACACGAGGCTGCCCCGATCGACCATGTGCACGTCATCTGGGTCCTGGTTCCCGTCTCCTTGAAGCTGTGTTTCTCAGGGCAAAATCTGATCAGATGGTGCGACGATCGATATCGGGAGAAGAAAGGGAAACTCGTGTTCCTACGCAAAGACACGCCGTGTGCTGCAGAGGATGAGGAGGATTTCGCCGGATAAGAGTCAAGGAAGCACAGGATAAAATTTGGAATTCCCGGATGTACTACGAACTCTTACATCTGGAATAGAGAGATGTACATGCCCTCACCACGCAGCTTTTATTAAATCAGAGGCTCTTTCTGCGATAACATACGTGGCGGCCTGTGAATGCGCAGCAGGTACAAGTGGCTGGGTAGTGGGAGATACATCAACATCTAGGAGGCATCGGCAAGAAAACAGAGGAAGGACGTACTATGACCGAAGAATCGACCACCCGCAGGCCTGCAACCTTCTTCACGCGCAAATCCGGATCGACAACACCATAATCTGCGCCCAGGGGGGACATAGCTGCAGTACCGACCGTATGTGAGACGGTGATTGCGGCCCCGCGAATGAACGCGTCCAGCTCGGCGTCTGTCACTGCACTATCCTCAAGGCGGAGTACATAGTCCGAGAAGGCTGGGGCTTGAGCAAGCCTGCGTGCGGAGCGGATAGCTTCGCGCATGACGAACATATCCAAGTCCGAAGCCATGAGGTTTGGATTGACGGTGGGTCGATCGAACGGGTTATTCGATGTTATCAAGACCGTGCCGCCTTCATGTCAATAATGAGAGGAATATCGTTTTTCGATAGACCTCAAAAACTCACGAGAAAGAGGCGTAAGCACGACGGTACCGATGACCATGAAATTGCCGGTGGGAGGAAGGGGTAGGCGGGTTTTGCCATTCTAAACGCCAACGTTAGTAACTTGGACTCGATGGTTGGTCGAGAAGCCAATACAGACTGCGATAATAAATTCATAATGCGCCGTATTTGGACCAGCAGATGGGTCCTTGAACTGCTGGAATATCCTGGCATTTTTTGGCATACGTAGCCAGCCCGCCAGGTTGAACGTGCTTGCAGCATAAGGTCCAGTCTGAGTCTCGTTCCATTGCTTAATCTGCTGCTCCATGACGGTGGCATCGCGTAGTGCGGTCTCAAAGGTGTCAGTTGAGTTGACGAGCCAAGTGTTTGCCACGAATGGGTGATCTGTAAGGTTTTGTCCGACCGAAGGGAGATGGACAAGAGGCTTCACGCCGACTTCTGATAACATTTTGGCATCCCCGATCCCAGAGTGCTGCAGAAGATGCGGGGTGCCTATGGCTCCACCAGACAGGATAACCTCCTTCTTAGCAGTAACTTTTCGCCGAGGACCTAATGGAACATTGATGAGTATCAGCACATAGCATGCAATCGTTCACGGAGTACCTGAAAGTGCGCCATCGTCAACAAACTCGACGCTTTTGAAAATAGGAATTCCGTTTGTGCTTCCAGTTTGAAGAATACGAGTAGCTCGAGCGTTTATCAATACATGCAAATTCTTCCTATTTGCGAATTCGGGAGCCAGATATGATGTTGCAGAGCTGCTTCGTGCTCCGGCTTGAATAGTTGACTGTGTCCAACCTGCCAAAAAAAAGTTTTACTAGATACAGTCACTGGGAAGGGATAGACACTTACCTATTCCGATTTGGTTTCCTGAGTTCATATCCAAGTTGAACGGAAATTCCTGAAGCTCAGAGGTTGCTCGAATCACACGATTATCGAAGGCGTATGTGAATCCTGGGAGACTGACACCAGTTATACCGCGGTATCCGTGTACGGCAGGGTCGAATTGTCCTTTCGTGTCGTGCTTATCAGCTGGTATAGTCCATTTTTCATTCTAAAATTGATTAGTACTTGGTTGCGCGAGGTGCGCAAGGAAACATGAATACTTTTCGCAGGTATGTCTGGATATTTTTCCACGACCAACCAGCATCTCCAGTCAGTTTCGCATATCTGTCATAGTCATCAGAAGAACCACGGGTGTAGGCCAAGCCATCTGAAGAATATGTTTAGATGGTGATCTGAGCATAGCGATTATGGCATACTCATAGAACTAGTGCCTCCGAGAACATGTCCTTGAGGATAATCCATCGAGCGGCCACCCAAGCCATCCATAGGCATCGTGGTATAGTTCCAATCAGCTGGTGTTTTGAACAGCCGACCGTTGAAAAAGGGAACCTTGGAGTTGAAGAGATCGACATTCCTATTCGCAAAATGGATTGAGATCTTCCTGCATGAATTTTGGGCATGCTTA
This sequence comes from Sphagnurus paluster, assembly GCA_018282025.1. Classification (NCBI taxonomy): domain Eukaryota; kingdom Fungi; phylum Basidiomycota; class Agaricomycetes; order Agaricales; family Lyophyllaceae; genus Sphagnurus; species Sphagnurus paluster. Next base: position 13,959 of record JABCKI010005741.1, read on the forward strand.
CGAGCCGCCCGCTTCGATCACCAGAACCGAGTGTTTGGGATTTTCAGTAAGTCTGTTTGCAACTACTAAGCCTGCTGTTCCGCCTGATACTAGTGTTAGTATATAGAACATACAGAGTAAACAACTATCAGTCACCTCCCACAATCACGAAGTCAAAATCAACGCTAGGAAGATCGGCGACGTGACCTACTACCACAGCAACGCAGGATTTCGTTGCCCACGCTGCAAGAACAGCTAATTGGAATAATGCCTTGAATTTATGAAACATAGTAGGGACGGGAGGGGGTAGGAGAGCGGGGATTATCCAGGTCGAACTTCCATCCAATAAATAGGCTAATCAATGGGTCGGAGCATCTGGAAGCTTCATTCACCAAGATGGTGATGGGCACACAAGGCAAGGAAGATGATTTCTAACATAGCAGCAGAAAGAGAAGCAACTGTCCAAAGCCTCTTCCCCAGGCAGAAGCAAGATGCATACGCGCGCGAGAAACTGATATGAAAGGTGAATCATTCAATTTGTATCAGCACTGTGACCACTTGGAGATGATAGAGGTTTTTCCGTTAAACCATTGTACTAGCGCCGTGCAGAGTCAAGGTAACGGTTATGGCAGGGCTGGTGGCATGAATTGCAATTGACAGTAAATGTGAGCATTGGGGTAAAGTATCGGAAGTGCGTCGGGCCGGGTAGGCCTCGTGCGTAGTGCCGCCCGGCCATATAATGACGTACCAGGCGCTTAGCGCCGTATATCCCCAGCTCTTCAACTTGTGTATGATCTCCTCCAATCTCCTTCGCCCTTCCCACATCGAGAACCTCTCAGAGTTGACTCAGCACATGCCCTGAGCTCGGCCTCCAATTTTTCATGGAACGCTGCAGGTGGAACCACAATGTTATGTACTCAGGATCATGAAAATACCTCAGGCCGACTTTAATACACTCATGTCTCTCTTACTGTCATCGTTTGGCTATACTCGAGGATTTCTGGATGGTCTTCATGACCTATGTCTATTTTTACCGGCTTTTGAGGATCTACACGTCTCTGACCATGATGTTATTTCAATGGGACCTTTGGCTATTGATTTCTTCTCCGATTGTTCATCCTTTTCCACCTCCTCCACAAGTTAAATCTGGGGCGAAAATCCAACGACAGTCACTCATCAAGAAAATAGTCTCAGAGTTTACGCGGAAAAATTCCCCCACACGTCAGACAAGAAAAAGGAACTTCGCATCGGACACCGCATCGGACACCCACACGCCAAAATGGAGCCTTGTCCATGGGGGTGCGGTAAGATGTTCCAGCCATCTTATATATGACGGAAACATCGCCAAGAGCGATGCAAGAAAGTCCTTTGCGGCCCGCGTTGAATGTGGTTGAGAGAAATTTCTCTACTTGATATAATGATATATGATGATTTTGTAAATGGGTAGTTGATGTATAATGTCATTATGGTTTTCTTCTTTTATAAGAACGAATGGCTACGCCACATCAAGGACAGTGTTTCGCAGCTCATAATCACTCTGAAAGTTCATGTTCCACGGAAAAGTGTAACGCGCTGCACAGAACTACATCTCCTGACTGTCATTTACTAGTCGCATCACTTTGCGCCACCAGCTTTCTTCCCATTCCTCTTCGCAAGGCTCTTGTCACTGCGGACTCTCCCCTTCTTAGTCCCATGACCAACCTTCTTCGCGCCCCCAGCACCCCCGGATACCCTTGTACGCTCTCGCTCCTTGCCAAGCACCTTGACGCCACCCACCCCCGCCATGGCATGCCTCGCCTTCTTCTTCGCCAGACGTCGCGCCACGCGGTCTGCATCCGCCGCCTTCGCCTGTTTACGTGCGTCCTTGGGCAGGTGGGCAAGCTTCTCTCCCAGCGCGGGATCGCCCTTGGGTACCACAACTATTGGGGTGGGAGCGCTGCGTTTGGGGGCGTCTGCCTTCGGAGCGGCTGCGGTAGCTTGTCGGGTGGACGTAGAGGAGCCGGGCAGCGTGCGGCAGCGCTGTACCCGCAGCTTACGTTTGGCGAACTTGAGCTTGACGGGTTCAAGTGCGAGGACTTCGTCAACGCATTCGCGGTCCTGTCGTAGTGGTCAGTGCAGTGGTCAGAAGGGGGGAGAGAAGAGAGGACATACAGCGAACTGGATATACGCGAATCCCTTACCGAGCTGTGTCTCCTTGTCGCGCACGATGCGCACACGCGTGACCCACGACTTGGGCTTCTTCACATCTGTTTCCTCGTCTTCCCCCTCAGGCGGTGGTCCCCGCTCAGCACTCACAACCCCCTCGAAAAACACCCTCAGGTCCTCCTCCTTGCTCGCGAAGTCCAAGTTGCCTACAAACACAGAAGACTTCGGGTCCGTGCCGAGCAGTTCCAGGTCCGCCATCCCATCCTTGCCCTCAAGAGCAACCAGTCCCTTCTTGCCCACCAGATCGACACGCACGACACGGTCCATAAATACACTCCCATCACACGTACGTACCGCCAACCTTGCCGCCTCGTACGGGTCAAGTACTACCGGCGGCGGCGGCAGGTTCGCAGGGCGCGCTTCAGCAGGCACTGGGTGTGCGAAGACGATGTACGCGTTCACGGTGTCCGCGGTAGAATGGAACTCCTGGTTGATGAACGCGATTTTCTTTTTCTGGTTTGGGTTCAGGTACTTTTTCTCGTCTTTGCGCACCTCCGTCTCGTCGGCGTCTGTGTCTTGCCGCGAGCGCCAGGTCGAGGTGCGATCGAGGTCATGTGGACGTGCAGACTTTGCTGTAGGGGCGGACTTGGTTGTGCCAGGGGTCTTGGGGTTGGCTTTACCAGCTTCCAGGGCATCGGCGTCGTCTTCGAGTTTAGAAGTAGGGGCTTGGAAAGGCACCGAGCGGAACCGTGTCGATTCGATTTTGGCATTGGGCACCTGAGAGAGAATCTGCCGTTGCAGTCGTTTTAGAAGAGGCTAGATGATATTAAAATTATTTATCTCTCGGCCATAGAGAATAACGAAATACACACTCGTTTTTGCGCGACGTCGACGGAAAGGTTCCCAACGAAAATTGTGCGCTGGTCTCGTTGATCGGGAGTCTCGTCTGCGGGTACGAACTTGGCTTTGGGCCCTGCCCTCGCCGCTTTTTTCCTATTCTTCTTCACCGATTCGTGTACGAGGTCGTCGGGATCGCCCTCACTATCCTCATCGGAGCTTTGCACCTTCTCCTGGCCCACACGAGTTTCGTGGTATTTTTTCTCCAGATCAGAGTCCTCAGAGTCTGGCTGAATCTCCTTCGCCTTGCTATTGCTTTTGGTCTTTTCCTTATGTTTCTGGTGATCTCGTTGTTTACCCGGGCTGGGTTTTGACCGCTTTTTCGGTATCTCTGGTACAGATGGTTCTGTTGCAGCTTTACGTTTCTTCGCAGCGTCCTTGGATGATCCTGGTACTGCGATAGGCGTTGCTACCTGCTTGAAGGTAACAGGAGTTGTAGGCTGCGTAATTTTCAGCGCTTTTACCTGATAAACTCTATAGAGACAGACCTTAGCTGTGAACAGCGCATCGAGCTCTGTGTCGATGGCCTTTTTGCCTTTTGAGATGAGTAGCGACGAAAGACTCATTAAATTTAGAGTGACGGGGAAAGTACAAAAAAGTACAGAGTCACGATCGGTCACGAAGTGACACACACGATAGATTTCAAATTACCGGGTTTTTGCAATCGTATACCACAAAAACTAGTAGTACTGCAGGAGAATGAGACTATTGAACTGAAGAAAAGAAGAAAAGTGTTCAACCAAGAGGAAATTATAGTGGTTCAAAAATGCTACAATCTAAAACTAGTGAGGAATCTCTATTAACCGTTCAACGTTCAGAATCAGTCGGATGCCTTAGCCTACAATCAGTTATTGAAGAAAATCTGAATATATCATAGAGGTACAAAGATATAATTATCGTACAGCACACAATGTCGGATACCAAGCCAATGTCGTCAATTTAAAATAGAAATAGAGTTCACTTTTTTGTTCTTGCCTTTTTCCCCCCGCCCGTCTCTGCCTTCTCGTCACCCTTGACAAACACGCACGTAAATTGTAATCAGCACTATTTCATGACCCTCGAAATCGACAATCTCTCACCTTCCGCTTAGTGCCCTTCGACTTCGCGTCTGTCTTACCCTTGCCCTTCGCGTTCTTGTTATCCTTTGGATTCGCCGGCTCCTTGGGTTTAACGGTGAAGAACCCATCGAGCCGCCCCTGCTGCTTGCTATTCAAGAACTTTTGCAGCTTGTCAGCTCCCTTGCGTACACGTTCCTCGCTGGGGTTTGCAATCAGTGATGGTCTGCAAATGAGAAAGCCAGCATGGAACAAAAACTTACTTGAACCCCTTCTCCGTCACCAGGAACTGCACCAAACCATCGACATCCGGGTTCGCCCACTCCAGCTAGAGTACAACACAAATAGTCAGGGTCATGCAACGCGAAAGAGACGGGGAGGGGTGCAAGGAGAAGACGCGCGCACCTCGACCTCGTCAGCAGGCAATACGTCCGGCTTCATAAAGAGCTCTTTTGCCTGCTCCCAGGGCCACTCCTCAGGAACCACGACACCACCCTTGCCCTTGCCCTTCCCTTTGCCCTTTTTCTTGGGCTTGGGCTTCGCTTTCGGTTTCTCCGCTTCCACATCATCGTTCTCGTCATCGTTATCTGGCCGTTCGACGTCGGACGTGGGTGCAGGCTCGTCTTCGGATTCGTCGGAGGAGGGCGCGGCGGCGGCGGCTTTTTCAGCGGCTCTAGTTCTAATTGTGTTTATATTAGATTGTATAGAGAAAAGGAAAGAAAGGACGACGTACTTCTCGCGCAGGTGCGCGACGACCCCTTTGAGGCCACCATGCTCCCGGATGAGCTTCAGCGCCGTTTTTGGGCCGACACCTTTGATAGGCTCGAGGTAGTCGCAGCCGAGGAGCAAGCACAGGTCGACGAACTATTTAAATGTCAGTAAGAACCTTCCAGGTAGTATTGGTACCGCGCACCTGGCTCATGTCCATTTTGAGCCCGTCTAGGGCAGCCTGGAGATTGATCTCGCTAATGGGCTGCTTTTTGGCTTCGGAAAAGGTGAGGTGGCGGAAGAGGATAGGCGCTGAGAAGGTGAGGGTATCCATATCCTCTGAACCAGCTGCATAGACCTAGGCTGGATTCAAGAACTTTGATGTATAGTGGCGTGTAGGTGACATACCTTGCCCCCACGAGCGAGCTCGGCGCATTGGGCCTCGGCTTCTGAGGGAGCCTGGGAAGGTGTTGGTGGAGTAGTGTTGCGGTATAGATAATGTACGCACAATGACAACGGGGATGCCCATGAGCTTGAGCAGACGGCGGCACTCCTCGTTGTGTTCGCGCGTAACCTTGACCGTCCGACGCGAGAACTTGTCCATTTCCTCGACAGTACCCGTCTCCTTTGCCTCTTCGTTGTCCTCCTTTGCCTCGGCGCGCTTTTCGTACCGTTTTGACAACTAAAAGACGCGTCAAACCTCACCTAACCACCCAGGGTAGAATACGACGCGACATACCACGCCCTTCTTCAGCTCCGGCGGCTTGCCGTCGAAGACGTACGCGGGTTTGATGCCGTTCTCGACGATACGGAGGGTGCGGTAGAACAGACCCATGAGATGGCTCGTCGTCTCGCCTGCGTCGTTAGTCAACATCTCGCCGTCCTTCTGGCGTACAGCTATGAGGAATTGGTAGATGGACATGGAGGCGTCGATGGCGACTTTGCGTCCGAAGAGGGTCTTGATTTCATGTTCTTTTATTGCTGCTGGTGCAAGCTCTGAGATGAGCCCGGTCAGACCTTTTATTCCCATCGTAGACGGTGAAATGCGCGTTGTAAGGGTAAATGCAGACAACAATACTCCACCGAGACTCCGGGTGAGTAACCACGCACAGCCACAATACGCCCTTATTCCACCCTGTCGTACCGCAGCGGCACCCCCAACTCTTGTCTCTCTCTCATCATCGTCTCAAACTCTTGTAATCTACTTGTACGATGAACACTAGCAGCAGGCCGCCACCGCCTCAAGGTCCGTTTTCCTCCTTTTCTTTCACAACTTCGCAGGCGATTGACTCCTCTCTCAGGCAAGCACTGCTGCATCCTAGACATATACATTCAGCTACTCATGAGGCTCATGCAGGCGCGCCACCCTCTTATGCTTTCGTCACTCGTGTGTACAACCGTAATTTACGCCCTGTCGTGGCTTTAAGTGCGCAACTCATTCCCCGCTTCCATCCTCCGATATGTACTCACTTCATCCTGATGTAGCTGCCTTTCTCGGTGGAGCATGGGGCTTGTTCTCGTACGTTTCTTTTCCGCTTCTTCCTCATATGAATCTAATATATTTGCCACAGAGGTGTACGTCATCCATACTGCTCATACTCCATTCCCATGCAAGAATCGATACTCCTTGACAAAGAGCATGATTGTTGTGAAACTGCTCCAATAGCTTTAGAACATTAAAGAATGGAAAATATTCTTTCTATCTTGCATGGATTTTGCCCTCCGTACCTCTACACCTTACTTTGGCACTCACATACACACACAGATTGGTTGGTTCAGGAACTTTGGCATCGATCGCGACCGTGCGTTTCTCCTACCCTTTGTCACTAATAGTCCTCCAGGCTGATATCGCAATACAGAAAACCTCTCGAGCATTGCAAATCTGTCACTCGCGCTGGGCGTGATGTACATGGTTGTCGCTGTTATTGGGGTACGTCTCCACTCATCTCTTTCCTGACAATAAAAACACCCTAACTCGTAAATAACGCAACTAACACCGTCTCTTCATAGGCCTTCGGGATCTTTGCCTCGGTCACTGTACGTCCCCTCCGCTTCCGCCCTGCCCCTTGACTGATGGGAAAATAGCAACGCACAGGCCCCGCACGGATATACTCTTCGCTTGCATGCTTTGCCACCCTAATTGTTGCTGGCGCAGGCCTTACGCGTATCGTTACACATTTCGTGTGGAAGGTACGCTTCTCGCTGCTCGCCACTTTCAGACTTTTGAATGTAGTCTATCTCATCTTCTGTAGAATGACCTAATCAAGGAGTGCACGACATTGACTACCGGTGGTCAAATCATCTACGTAAGTCCCTGTCCATTCTCTATTGTCTCCCTTCCCTAGTATTCATTGGATTAACGGCTGTGGCTGGGATATCCTTGAATTCATATTTCCTCCGGACCAATAGTACGGCTTCTGGGGACCTGTACAGGCTGGAACGATCGACGCAACTGAGGCGGCTGCATGTGCGTGTATCAATCTTATGCTTCCGTGAACTTCGACGTTAGGATTTACCACACCTGTACACAGGGTGTCAGCGCGCCTGGAACCGTGACTCCTGGTCAGAGATTGTGGCCCTTCTCATCCTCCTCGGTAAAATCCTCTCCTCCTCACGTCTAACTCCAGTCCTAACTCCCCAACTACTCCAGTCCTCGCAGCGCTCTTCACCTCCGTGGCACTGGCGTACCACCGACAACTACTTGACCCCACGAGCGCCGCGAACGCATGGCGTGCGCCGTCCTCCGCATTCCCCTCCAACAGCGTGCCATCGCACTACAACCCCGCATACGGCGGCGGCGGCGACTCATACGCAGCGTCTGTCCCGAATCTCGGGTACATGCCGCAGGGTGGGCCGCAAGCTCAGTATCCGTTCGGCCCAGGGGGTGGGTTCGGCGGCGGACAGGGCGGGGGATACACCGGATATGGAGGGGGCAGTGATGAGACGTTCGTGCCCCCTGGTTATGGAGGAGGGGAGGGCAAACTTCCGGGGTATGTTGGGGAGGGGAAGGATACACAGGTCAAGAACCCCTTTGAGGATGGGGAGAGGGATGTTACGAGCCGGCCTGGTCCAGGAGGGAATGAAGGGTTTGGTAGGTAGTAGTGGGGAGAGAGTGTTTTGTGCTTTGCTGTTTCTATTTAGTGGACTATAGTACCTGTACTTATCCTTGTTGTGTGAACTTGTGTCGTGCTGGTGTAGGGTATACTTAAGCGCAATTGTGATTCGAGTGGGCAACTGAAAATTAAGCTAGCGCAACGAGGCTACAAATAAGAAGCGTCCACCCAACTGGCCCAGTCGCTCCCCACTGCACTCGCAATGGTATACTTCGCTGCCTCGCTTTCACTCAGAAGCGTCGCGAAGCTCGGGCGGCTCGCGTCAGTTACAACACTGCCGGTGCTATTGTACTCCCCAAAGAATATGTCGCTCGTGCGCTCGTCGTTCGTGTTCCACACCGACCACAATGCCTTGTTGAACGGGGCAGTGACCACGGTGTTTTTGAATATCACTTTCGCGAACGCTGGATATCAAGTAGTGATGAGCATGTGTGTGCGTGTGAAGTACAATTCCGAAACATACCACCCCAGGGGCGCCCAAAGTACACTTTGCCCTCGGTGCCATTTACGGCGTCGGGAGCTAGGATGATCTTGTTGTTGTCGAACACGTCTGGATATTGCGTTCAGTTACACCCAGTGTTTAGTCTACGGGAAAAAACAAACTCACAGCTTCCAGAGTCGTTGGACTGGCGCCCGCTCGCGGTGACCCATCCAGGCCCAGAGACACCCATGGTGTTGCCGCCAAAGAACGCCAGCCCGCTACGGCCAAAGATAAAGTCCGTCGCGCCCTAACAACAGCACTCTCCTCAACGAAAACTCTTGCGCTGCACCAAACATATCAAGCGCACCTGGATATAATTCCGGAGATACACCTGCGTGCCGACGCTCGCGTACAGCGTGTCCTGGTACCCATAAAACGCACACGCATACAGCCCGACGCGGCTCCCGTACTGGCTGAGCGCGATCGCCTGCGTCCCGGGGCCGTGCGTGTTCTTCACGTTCACGTTGTACACACGCACGTCGTCCGCGTGGATGCGCAGCGTCCCGCTCGCGTCGTTCGACCCCGCCTGTGCGGCCGTCACATTCGCCTGGATCGTCACGAGGTTGGCCGCGTAGGAGTACGGGTCGTGTGTGTAGCCGTAGATCTAGACATATTTTGTGTGTGTAATGAGGGGGTTGGACGCCGATTGTGCTGGGGGTACGTACGCTGAGAGGGCCTGTTCGGCTGATGTATACTTGCTCGTTGTAAGTGCCGGGGTAGATGAAGATCGTACGAGCGGACTTGTCTTCAGGTAGCGACGCAACCGCCGCGGCGAGGCTCTCGTATTCGCCCGCAACAGTAGTGTTAGGGCGGACGATGACCGCACCCGCAGGTGCGATCGTGTGTGGGGCGGCGCTAGCCGCGTGGCAGAAGGTGAAAAGCACGAAGGCCAGAGAGGGTAGGAAGGCTTTCATGGTTCAGTACTGAGTGCCAACAGCGTTTGACGACCTTTTATTGAGTGCATCGCCGACGGGTATATTACGGGAAACAGAAAGTACAGTGTGTAGTCCATACCGAGGGTAACATATCACCGAGGTGGCGGGTACTTGAAACGAGGTTGTTCACAAGGTCCATCGCCGGCGCGGGTCGAGGTGCGCTGCCGGACCGCTCGCGGTACACCCATGCGCTAGCTGCTCGTACATGATAAGCGCCAAACTGCCTAATAGTCCTAGTCAAACGAGAGCCCTCTCATTCGGCCCTCAGGCTTCAAGTTCAGGTCAACTCAGAGTAGTAGTTGAGAGTCAAAGGCAAGCACAACGTTGAAACAAGACAACCACCGGGCCGGTAAAACAAGATACACATGGAGCTGAGGGAGACCTCGGCGTTGCGCCTTTCAACTTCAAGCATGTATCCTTGTGTATACAAGACATGGTGAGTTGCCAAGAACGCCAAAACGTGGATGCATTTTTGTTTTCAAAACCTTGGTATCAAGACCAGTATTCGAGTTTGGCTAGTTCAGCGCATGTACAGAAATCCATCGTCAGCTTATGGTATATTTAAATACAGGAAATTCAATGCCTTGTGCGCAGAGCCAACTACAGGTACGAAGTATCAACCCAACTGGCATAGTCGCTGCCTACGGCGCTGGCAATGGTATACGCCGCTGCCTGGCTGGCAGTAAGCACCTTCGCGAAGCCAGGGCAGCTCGCTCCGCTGGCGCCGCTGCCAGAGCTATTGTACTCGGCGAAGAGCACGTTGTTCGTGCGCTCGTCGCCGGTGTTCCATACCGACCACAAGGCCTTGTTCAACGGCGCAGTGATGGCGGTGTTTTTGAAGACGACCTTTGCGTATGCTACGGGGATAAGGTGCTCGCATGTGAGTTGGGGAGGTGCGCAGACAAGAGAAGGAGCACGGACCACCCCAGGGACGCCCAAGGTAGACTTTTCCGTCAGTGCCGGATGCGGCACCCGAGGCGAGGACAATCTTGTTGTTGTCAAAAACGTCTGCATACCACCTTGAGCGAAACTACTTAGATAACCCCATGAGCACTCACAGCTTCCGGCATCGTTCGATTCCCGTCCGCTCGCAGTCACCCAGCCAGGGCCAGAGACGCCGATAGTATTGCCACCAAAGAATGCTAGCCCTCCACGGCCAAAAATGAAATCCGTCGCCCCCTGAGCTCCATCAGCAGAGCTCGCATTGAAAAATTACGTATCTCGTTCGTACCTGGATGTAGCCCTTCAAGTAGACCTGGGTGCCCGCATTTGCGTAGAGGGTGTCCTGGTAGCCGTAGAATCCGCATGCATAAAGGCCCACGCGACTGCCATACTGGCTGAAAGCAATAGCCTGCGTGCCCGCACCGTAAGTGTTCTTGACATTGACGTTGTACATCTTAAAGTCGTTCTTGTGGACGCGCACCGTGCCGCTCGCGTCGTTCGACCCTGCCTGGGCAGCGGTAACAGCGGCCTGGATCGTTACTTGGTTCCCGGAGTAGGAAGATGTGTCGGCGGTGTATCCGTAGATCTGTGTCTTCGTCGTGAGGGATACGAATGATAATGTCGTATAGGCTGTGAATAAGTACCGTAAGAGGCCCTGTGCGAGTGATATATACTTGTTCTTTGTATGTGCCGGGGTAGATGAAGATGGACCTTGATGAGCTGTCGTTGGGCAGCGATGCAACGGCCGAAGCGACAGTTTTGTATTCGCCCGATGTCGTCGTGCCTGCGCGCACCACGATAGCACCAGAAGGCGGGGAAGTACGCGACGCGGCAATGACTGCTTGAAATAGCGAGAGCGCAACGACTAGAGATAATGCGAAGACCTTCATGGTTTTTGAGGGTTTTCGAAGACGACCTGGGAGGTTCAAGATCTAGGTGGCGCTGGTCGGCCTCTTAAACGACCCCCGACGGATATATTACGGAGACCAAAGCCAAGGTATGCAGCCATAGAGTCCCATATCACCGAAGCCATATGTGCACGTACGCTTCGAAGTTGGAAGAGGCAAGTCAGCGATGACCGGCGCGGGTTTCGACCTGTACCCGGCCCGCTCATCGCCTTTCTTTCTTTCTTTCTTTCTTGAAGCTCATATCCTAGGTGAAAGCCTCACGATCCCGAATGTGAATGGATGCAATTCAGTCAAGAAGGATACTGAAAAGCCCTTGTATGTCTAGCGGTTGCAATTGCGGCGATTTTTCGTGCAAGATCTGAACATATGAGGCGTAAGCTTATACATACCCGCACGCGTGTGTCGTGTGCTGAAGGACTAGACGCCAGTCAGCCTATAGTAGGTCAAGGTTGAAGTCAAGCATAGAACAGGGTCAGTTGGAAATTGGAACTTGGAACTAGATATTCTAAATTCAAGGAAATTCGAATTCTAGTCTCTCAAAACAAACTCCACAACAATTTTTTAAGACGGTGGTGCCTTTGGGAACGGGATCGCATTAAATGCGCATGGCGGACAGAGCTACACTTATGTGAAAGAACCTCACAGAATCTCTCTCTCTCTACACCTCCTCTTCAATGGCGCATTCATTAATGATGGCAAGCTTTACTACAGATGGTGAGCCTGAGGCGGATAAAGACCAAGTTTTCAGGGGTAGCGGCCTTTGGACGTCCGCGATATGTAAAAAGACACAAAACATGGTGCGTAGACTAACTCAAGGCGCCTAGTTACGAAGGCAACTGCATAGCGCAGCAAAATAAGATTCTCATATTACTTGAAATATGTATTTGTCCTTCGGTTGGTACGCGACTGTATCCAAGATACTGGTACCCCTAAGCAAGATATGTAGGAATTTCACTGAATTGAATCTCGAACGTTAGGCGCTCATTGATCATTTATTTAAGCATATATATTTTATGTTCCATGACATGATCCGCTTGGGCCCACCCGATTTTGAGGAAAACCTTTCGAGAGGCTGCAACTTGCAAAAGAGGGAGATGTCAGTGTATCAGATTCATAGCTTTAGGTAACCAATCGGGTATGAAGTCTCTCTGCTCGATTGTAGAAGGCCCAAGAACCACCGAGCTCCTCGAGGCTTCTCGCACGATCAGATTATCCATTTTCAAGTCGAATCAATGAATGCTACGCTATGCTATGACTACTACCAGGTACGGATTTTCTGCGTGGCGACCGAAATTCCTCCACCTTCCGAACTTTTGCTCTTGAGTGCCTCGAGGTGCCTCGTCGGAGGATATTGACCGCTAAGCGATAATATTAGGCGATAGCATGGCGGCTGTACACCTGGATGATCTCCCAGGTAGTTTTACGACATTGATATCACAACAATACAGCAGATGGAATCACGAATATTAGTGCCGACTGTAACATATATAACGACGCAGGCTAATTAACCGCCCGCAAAAGCTTTTCCCCTTCTCCCATGTCGCCATCCCTCAACAGCACTCTGGGAGCGGCGTCTATTGGACTCAATGTTTCTTGCATAGTTTTCGGAGTACTCACTACGCAGGCGTACTTGTATTTTCGACGCTATCCGGAAGATAGACCGTTTTATAAAGCTCTGGTGAATGCTTCTCCGCATTATCCCCGCTTTTTTAATATTAATATACTACCTAGGTTGGGATTTTGTGGTAAGCCAACGGCTCTAGATTGTTTTGCGAACGCTATTCATCACACAACTCAATCATGGAATTTCCAGGTTCTTTGCTACCATCGACGTAGCCCTCACCATGCACGCCGTGTATTACTACACCGTAATGTACGCTTTTGAGCCTATTTTCGCTTCACGAAGTAATGGTCTTCTAGACACTATGGGGAGATTGAAGTATTAGCTGAAGGGGATATCGTTTGGTAAGTGATCGCTTCAAATCCGGTGGGGCCGTTCTAACAACTCTTGGGGGAAATTTAGGTCCCTGCTTGCAAGTTCTCTTATACATCTTTTGTGCATATGAATGACCTTGAACTATAACGCAGTCTGAAGTGGGATTGGGGGTATGGATATACTTTTGCGCGAGTGTTTTCATCCCTTGCTGAATCCAGCCTAGGCAATGGCCGGTATCATCGTGAAAGCGTATGTAAATTTGCTTTACATCACAGGTTACATATTGAATTGTTTACACAGTTGCTACGCAATGCGCCTTTGGAGGTGTAAGATTTTCGGTTTTAATTTTGCATCTGACAGTGCGTTGAGCTTCCTTTAGTCAGTAACAGGAACCTTATCGTCACCGGATCTGTTGTGAGTGCTGGTTGTCTAAACATCGTCTTATTTCGGCCTTTCAACTTGATTTCCATCAGCTATTCCTCATCATAACACAATTAGGTCAGTAGCGATTAGTTCTGCGTGCAGCTCCGGGTGAATACTAGCATAAAAGGCATCCAACTCACTAACATCTGTCTTTTTTAGGTTTTGCTCTTCGTACGTCGAGTTCCTTTTTCTTTATGAGATCTTTTAATATGATTCCGACTCGCTTGAAGTGTATATCGTCAAATCGTAAGTTCAAGTATCTTCGTCGCGGCGTCAATACCGACCTATTCTAGATTCAAGTTGAACAAATTCATCTACTTAAACAAGCTCAAGGTCAACAGTTGTTCAACTTAGTAAGGGACAGGGTCCTTATTTTTATATACAGAATTTCGCTGCCATCGCCCTCGCCTTTGGAGTCCTGACAGATGTTGTCACTGCCTTGGCACTCTCTTTCTTTTTAAAAAAACTAAGAACTGGATTCAAAACGTATGTCTAGAACCTCCTCAACTGGAGCTTCATATATCTAACGTTTCTTCCAGATCTGACAATCTCATTAATAAACTCACTATATATGCAATCAACACCGGAGCCCTAACTAGGTCTGTTTGGCTGTTCGACACCAACTTATTTTTTCTTGACTCCCACATTCATAACAGCGCAATCAGTCTATGTACTTTATTTGTAGTAAGTGATAGTTCTGGCTTTTCTGTGTTATGTTGATCATCTGCGCTCGAACCATTAGTACACGTTCAGGCCCACCGACTTCTACTTCATGGCATTTTATTTTATTCTCGCAAAGCGTGAGCATGACGCCATAGGGTCGTCTATGAAGCATACTAACAGCACCCTGGCTTTAACAGTGTACGCGATTTCCTTCATATGTACGCTAAATACGCGCAAGATCGTTCGAGGACGAGGTACCGACCGCGAAGCCGCGTCAAGCAGACCTGGGACCCAACCAGGCAATTCATTCTACATGGTTAATACAGCAAAACCCAACTCTAATCTCCAAGCGCGCCCAATGGTACGCCACTCGCAAATCAAAGTCAGTTTGCATCCTCTCCTTCCATTCGGGTACATCGTCTAAAAAAATTCTGGTTGCTAAGAGCATCGAGATCGGAGTACTTCAGGATGTGTCTATTCGATCAGACGATCCAGGTCCTATCAAGGGCGACTCTTTATTAGCCGTGGATCCCCCCCTAAACGAGACGAACTGGAAGGACTAATCTGATCACTCGCAGCATTCAAGAAGATATGTCCTGGAATCTTTGGCACTAGGCTGCGCCCTCTACGAGCCCCGAAGGTCATACGAGACTGGTTGTAGCGTAATAAAAATGATAAAAATTATTTGTGTGTATTTAGCCTGTATTCACGTTTATTATCTGTTTCGGGGGCCCCTCCTCGGGGCCCTTGTGAAAAAATGAGGTCTCCATGCGAGCAGTGTATCACGCTTTCTTTGCGGCGGCGCAGGGCTGGACAGTGAACCGCAGAAGAAATCGGGGATTGACGAAGGATCCAGTATTCCGGATCCCATCGCTTCCCATGGCCACCGTTACGACCACATGGTCGTGCTTGCCTTATGGCATGGCGCCGAGAATTGGAATATCCAGGCGATTCCGATACTTGAGATAGTTCAGGGCAAGCTGTGCTTCGACTCAAATGCTCACTGGGGATCGCGGATACTAATTGCACTGTATTAGGATTTCTTTACACTTGCTTCCCAACCTTCACTTTCTTGCCATTGGTGTCCTCCTGCACCGATGTCGGCCGCACGACTAAGCATCGATAGTACCCTGGGCGCGGTTTTCGTAGGCTTTGCAGTCGCGTGCTGTATCTATGGAGTGTTGGTGTCGCAGGTCTTTTCTTATTTCTGGCGCTATCCTCAGGATAGACCCCACTTTAAACTCACAGTGCGTCATTTTTTAATTCTTGCGCATTTTATTTTTCTTGTTGCTGAGCCCTTTCCAGGTCATTGCATTATTGTGAGGGTCAGCCCTACTCGACGACCCTAATGCCTAAAGAACCTCTCCCTGCAGACTTCTAGAAACAGCCGACCAAACATTCATTGGTCATTTATCATATTACTACAGCATAACTAGCTTTGCGAAGCCGGAGAATCTGATACGCGCAACTGTTACATGGTGAGTGTGTACGCTTTTACAATTACCCTGAACTCATAGGGATCAGGTCATTCATTGTACGTTCTCTATTGCATGTTTTTCAAGCGAAACTCAGTGGATTGAATGTAGCTTCAAATCACTGTTGGGGTGTGTATCCATTCGATTTATTTCTTGCTCAAAGCTTATCTTTGTGTATCGCCCAGGCTATCGTAGGCGCCATTGTCAAAGCGTACGTTTCCCCAACATACCATGTTATTGACTCTCGTGTGCCTAAATGTGATTCTTAGGTCGTTCGGTCTACGCGTTTGGAGATGTAGGTCATATGATTCCTTCACCTTCGCTATTGTTGACAAGAGGCCGCAGTCAGTGAAAGGAATTGGTATATCACAGGCATCGTCGTGAGCTCGATTCATTGCATCTGTATTCAGGGGTATCTTAAACGGTTTATCAGATGTTTTTGACATTCGGACAGCTAGGTCAGTTCACTTCAAGCTCATTTCGAGCCCCTAGATTCTTACTCTTGAATACCTCAAGGTCTTGCGTTAGGTAGAGTTTCGTCATCTCGTATGAAAATCAATTGACTCATTTACTCTCGTTCGTAGCTTTTGCTATAAGAGCGTAAGCACTCTTTGATCTGCTCTGCTGTTCTTTCATGCCACTCACGGATTCAATCATAGGTTCGCACTTCCCAGCGTGTTTGCGGTTCACAGGTTACAGGCTCGTGAAAATATCGTTCGATCTCGTGAACACACGAACTGACAGTGCTCTCCTAGAATCTCGGTACGGTATCCTTAGCATGTGGAGTTGCTACCGACGTGGTAACTGCCGCCGCACTATGCTACTACCTGAATCGTCTACGCACTGGATTCGCACAGTAAGTTTACCAAATTGTGCCTCTTGATTTAAATCTCACGCAAGCCTTCAGATCCGACTCCCTTGTCAATAGTCTGTGCAGATATGCCATCAATACTGGCGCCCTTACCAGGTAGGCTTTTAACATTACATGCTTCTGAAAATTATTCTTAGACATATCTTTAACGACAGTGCTGTCAGTATTACTACTCTAGTTCTTGTAAGTGACTGCATCGTTGGTCATAATTTGCCTGCTGAGTTCGCCCTCTCAGTTTAATATCAATGCGCAGAACAACCTATACTTCGCTGCAACCTATTTCATTCTCAGCAAATGTAAGTTTTGCGAACGCTACTAAAAGTGTAGCGATTCATAGCCTTTCACAGTGTATGCAATCTCATACATGGCAACGTAAGCGAAAACACTGATGGCTTAGGTTCTATATTGACGTGCTCAACCAGGCTTAACACCCGTCGCACCATCCGCGGCAGAGGTACAGATCGTCAAGGCGGTACGACAGCAACCACCAAGCAAGATAACAACACAAATATGTTCCATCTTGGGACGCGACTTCCCAGCATGGGGCCGAATGATTTCGCCGCCTGGGACACTGGAAAGGTATATGACCATCGACCTGTGTTAGAAGCAATGCCTCATTAATGTCCTTACCAGACTGCATACTCGGAGCAAGAATTCCCTCTCAACTCCTTTGCACAAGCTGCAAAGTACGTTTCCAACTAAATTCTCCTTCGGCCCAGGCTCTAATTTAGTTTTTTCTCCCAAAAAGACCTCGTACATATGACGTTTGAAATAAATCTCTGTCTATTCTGTGTATCAAGATATTCTCTATTCTTATGTATCAAAATGGGGGGACATTCAATGCATACTTACTTACTGCCATAGAGTGTGGAAAAAATTCTCCTTGGATCTATTACCCTGTTCAACTCGCCTCCGGCGAAGTTCGTCGTCGCATATCGCACTAAATAGCCTAATAGACAGGGTCTGGACACCCATATTAATAGAACCTCGCGCGGCTTCCGTACAATATTATAGAAGGATGACAGTGACTTTCACTTGAAATAAACATCCTGTAGTTGACGCGACTTTCAGAATGATGCCTGATGGATTCCGAAATTTATCTGCACGCCATTTCCACGTACGGACGGACGCCTTGAGCCTAGATAAACATTTTTAAACTACTATAGTTATAGTTTTACCTGTTGATAAGAAGGCGATTTAAAATTTCTTGCAGAATTGCCATACCGCTTCACTGATGCGATATGGATCCGGGGGACAGGTATGGCGTTTTTATTCCATAATGGCTAGGAAAACATGCGCCACCCTGAGAACGCATGAATGAGAACTCGGATATACGTTCAATACGGTTAGGTTCCGCTGTCAATCTGAGTGGCTTGCTAGAGCCTGCCTGGAATCCCCTTGAACAATTGTTTAGGGAGGCCTTCCATACACATTTCAGAGCCCTCAAAGCCTTCGCACGAATGAACCGGGTGGCTCGAAGACATCGTAGCGATCTGATTATGGACTATGGAATCCTAGGCTTGATCGTCGACGCGGTATGTCAGTCCCATACTCCCATGTAGAGTCCCGAGGCCATGGACAGTGTCACGTCGGGCCTCAGTGTCCCAGGTTTCTACAGATCCTCGGAGACTAATGTCATCATATGAGAGCCTTTGAAACAGAGGTGAATAGATTTGGAAAGATCGCTTCGTCCGATGATTCTCAGAGACCAACCCGGAGCGACAGTTTAATTCTAAGAAGCCCGAGACAATCATGTAATAGAAGATGAAGGATGGATAGGTATTGGTATTTTTGGTGACCTCGTTCTAAATCTTCGGATTCCAGATGGTGGTGTGGTTTGTGATTCATCAACCTTTGAACTTTTCAGTCGCGGTTTCTGACTCCGTCATGATGTCGACCCATCACTTCAATGAGACTCAATCCTACGATATTTGACACAACAATTTAGATTCAACGAGAAGACTCCTGAAATCACCCCTCTGTTGGTCAATACGATACGAACGATGAGGGAAGGGTCATCACAACGAAGGCACCGGACCGCTCTCTCCGACGATCACATTGAACAACCAAGTTCCTCGGCCCCCCAGCTGTCACAGCACAACGTCTGACGACATCGAGCCCTCTGCGCTCTCTTCTCGTCTTTGAGCAATGGGTCATGAGACGCGTTTGATGTCCAATGCTCCAGAGCGGGACCCTCCAGAGCCATATATAAACCAATACACCTTGAAAGGAGGCAGGAAGTCAACCAACGACACGCTATTGGACTCGCGGTCTAAAGGCTCAACAGCTATGCCTGTTATTTACGTGGAAAGTCCTCTGAAAAGGAACTCAGTTTGGATCTGGTTCACATCCTTGTTTGCTACCGTTGTACTCGTTTTGGTGTCCTCCAAAGCCCCAGCATCCGTTCCATGGCCGTCCAGATTTTTGGAAATACGTCGTAGTATTGCTACCCCACTCGCACGATCGGACGCGGTGCAGCACGTTCAGCTTGGGCTGAGTGACCAGGTGCGATTCGATAATTACAGCCTTATCCTGAGAGGCCAGAGAATATTTCTTCAGTAAGTCATTCTTTCATCGTCATACAATATCTCCTTAATATTCTTTAGTTCTGGTGAATTCCACACGTTCCGTCTTCCTGTTCCGTCTTTGTGGCCAGACATTATGCAGAAGTTCCGGGCTGCGGGACTCAATTCTGTTAGTGTCTACACGCACATGGGCTTGATCAATCCCTCGCGAGGCGTGGTCGATTTCGACGGATTCCGTGCATTGCAACCACTTTACGACGCTGCAAAGGCGGCAGGTATTTGGGTTGTTTTACGACCAGGTATGTTCATCTCATCGCATAGTAAGCCTTGGTTAATTATTTCGCAGGTCCCGTGGGTACTTTGGTGAAGTACGACCATCATGATTTCTGACATGTTTCTGTAGTATATCAACGCAGAGACCACTGCGGGAGGCATCGCCCATTGGGCGACCTCTGAAGTTGCCGGAACTCTGCGCACTAATGACTCAGACTGGAGGGCAGCTTGGGACGCTTATGTTCAAGGCATAATCAAAGTTACCGCGCCCAACCAAATCACAGCGGGAGGTCCTGTCATTGGTTCGTCCACGCGTCATATGCTGAGTTTTCTATATTTTCTAACTATTCCAACTTAGCTATTCAGGTTGGTGAGTATTTTGGGCATATCCACATTATCTATTGTTGAATATCAGAGTAGACAATGAGTACCAGCAGAAGCCGACTGGTCACGGCGAGTACTTCGCGGATTTGCAGAAAGTGTATAAAGACGATAAATCTGGAATCGTTGTTCCCATGACCTACAATGACCCAGGACAAAACCGAAACTTTATCAACGGCACTGTAAGATGATAAAAATCTGTTTCTGTTGTGTCCGCACCCTATTCACGTGTGATTCGCGTACCAGGGTGCAGTAGATCTCTACGGGCGAGTATTTTCTCCGTCACTTCCTGCTGTCCACACAGCTGACTTTCCCAAACCAGGCTTGATTCTTATCCCCAGGGGTTCGACTGCTCTAATCCCACAGTATGGAGAGCCGTGACCACGACATACCACAGCTACCATATGGATGTTAATCCTTCTCAGCCCTGGTACATTCCAGGTGTGTTTGACCCCTAGTTCGAGGCACCCAGCCCTCAAAGTTTCGATGGTTGTATAGAATTCCAGGGTGGTGCGTTCGACGCGTGGGGTCCAACAGCGCCAGGTACGACAGGTTCTTTCCATCATAACTTCGATGCCTGACGGTAGATTCTAGGCTACGCCCCATGTCGTGTCTTGACGGGTCCCGACTTCCAGTCGGTGTTCAATCTGCAGTTGTGGGCGAGCAATGCCAAATTGATCAATTATTACATGCTTTACGGGTACGTTCCATTTCGAATCTGATGTTCCAGTTTTTGTTGCTTATTGATTATCAGTGGCACATCATGGGGTGGTATACCATTCCCTGGAGTTTACACATCGTATGATTATGGTGCAGCTGTGCGTTTGTTCTTTTTTTTGAAAATGGCAGGTTATCTAAAAATTGTATCCAGATCACAGAGTCTAGAGAGCTCACAACAAAGTTTGACGAGCTGAAAAGACAAGGGCTTTTCCTGCGTAGCTCCCCTGAGTTCATCAAGACAGACTGGATTAGTGATACTTCGACTGGCCTCGCAGTCTCGACGTCTTCTGCCGCCTTTGTAACCCTCTTGCGCAACCCGGATACCAAAGCTGCCTTCTATGTCGTTCGTCAGGCAACATCGACGTCTACGTTCGTGAAGTTCTTGTTCATTACCTGCGCTAGACTAATTTGTGTGACATTCACAGCTCCACAATTTCGTTCAAGCTAAACGTTACCACCTCTGCTGGGAGTATGCAAATACCTTCGGTAGCTTCTTCCATCAAACTCTCTGGTCGGCGGTCAAAGGTTATTGTAACCGACTATGCATTCGGGAAGTCCTCGAGAGCCCTCTACTCTACTTCCGAAGTACTGTATGCTGGCGTCATCGACGGCCGTGACATTCTTTTCCTGCACGGAAACTCGGTTGAAGAACATGAAGCTACCCTCCTGCTCACAGGAACACCAAACAAACTTCAGCAGTCCCCGTTCGTTACTCTATCGCATGCAACCGGTGCTGCTCCAGCATATACTGTTGTATCTTTTCTCGCTGGAGTTCAAGGGCTCGTCACGGTCTGGGATTCTGACACCCAACTCGTCCTATTCGCCGACTCAAACACAGCAGCAACGTTCTGGTCCCCAATCATCGCAGGTGACGCCTCTGACCCTCTCAGAAACTTCTGGGGCCTCGGGACGAACCAGTCGATCCTGGTAGGCGGACCATATCTCGTCCGCGATGCTACCATCACCGGCACGACGCTCGCGCTCAGCGGGGACCTGAAAACCGACGTGCGGCTAACGGTGATTGCACCCCGGAGTATCACAGCCATCACTTGGAACGGCCAGAACGTGTCGGGCGACTTGGCCGCAGCAGCTTTGGTGACGGCTATTGGTGGGTTTGTAGCCCAGCTGAAGACGTCTAAGAACCTGGCTGGAGTATCGGTTCCAACATTGAGTAACTGGAAGTACCAGGATAGCTTGCCTGAGGTTGGAATGTCGTTCGATGACTCAACATGGGTGGTCGCGAACAAGACAAGCACCAACATCCCGTTGAAACCATACTATGGAGACGGCCGCATTCTATATGGGTGTGATTATGGATTGTACGTTTGGCCCATGTTTTATTTAGTCATTTCATTGACTCTCTTTGTTTCAGCTGCGAGAATATCGTGCTATGGCGGGGGCATTTCACAGCTACTGGCAGCGAGAAGAGTGTTAACATATCAATCAACGGCGGAGAAGGTGCGTCGGTATCGCTCTGAATTCTATATACTTGAATGTTCTGACAATAACCCAGCGTTCGCGGGAAGTGTGTGGCTCAACAATGTTTTCCTCAATACCTCGTTTGGAAAGTGAGTCACTCCGTAATGATGACGGGTCTTGAATTAAGATTTTTCGCTCACAGTTCAACGAACAATCGACGGGTACTTGAGGAAACGGACGACAAGTTCACGTTCCCAGCAGGAGCGTTGATACCTGGCCAAGACAATGTCATCACCGTAGTACAGGTGTGTAAGATTTCATGCTTTCTGATGACGATTATCAACTGCCACGAAAGGACAATATGGGCTTGAACGAAACGAGTGGATGTGAGTATTTGCACAGGTCATCGTAGATACCATTAACAAATGAGTCAAATAGCGAACCCGAACAGCTCAAAGAGCCCCCGCGGCATCCGGGGCTTCAAACTAGACACTGGTGGCAAATTCTCGGCATGGAAAGTCCAAGGCAAAGTTGGGGGTTATCTCAAGTTTGTTCCTTCTTTTACTCGAAGCACGTCCTGCTGACACGAATCGATGTAGCTACCCCGATAAAGTCCGAGGTTCTTATCCACCAAATTCTTTCCTCTTCTCGTTGCTGATTACCGCTCCTTCTCAGGGATCCTCAACGAAGGTGGCCTCTTCGGCGAACGCAAAGGCTGGCATCTTCCTGGGTTCGACACCACAGCCTGGGCATCTCGGGACCTCGCTCAAGGACTTCCTGATTCCAAAGCTGGCGTTGGGTTCTTCGTGACGACATTTACGCTAAACATCCCGCAAGGTCTTGATGTGCCCATGTCGTTCACGTTCCAGGAGCCGCTAGGGCAGCCTTATCGCGCTTTATTGTTTGTCAACGGTTGGATGATGGGTAAACGCGTCGCGAACCTTGGGTTTGTCATTTATATACCTCGGTCAGGATAAGGCTAATCTAAACGATGCAGTCCCCAAGCCAAGTTCCCAGTACACGAAGGAATTTTGAATTATCGCGGTGCCAAGTGAGAGAAAAGCAGCCTTGCTCTCATTTTCGCTGGACTAATTTTATTCAAAAGCACTGTTGCGGTTGCGCTCTGGTCGATGACTCCTGGCGTTCCCATCACACCTCAACTTCAGCTTACAGTTGACGGTATGTATGATGGTGGTGTTGGTGGTGTGGTGACCAACAACCCCAGTTGGTCCGCGGCTGGACGGGGATAGACAGGAAGGAGAAGCACATAGTAAGAATGAATTTTGTTATCTTGTACAACTACTTCGAACTTGTTATGTTTTTGTCTTCCGCGACACGTAGCTCAATAACGCAAAAAGAAAACAGGAAGTAGGTGCAAGAATGCTCAGAAAGAAAAAATAAGCCTAAGATACTTTGTTCACGCATGCTTCATTCAATCCAGCCAGGACCGTTGTGATTGGTCACTGCGTTCGTTCTCGCTGCCACAGATACCAGCCTTGAATGACCCACGAGGAATGGTAGCATGAATCAACAGATTGCAAGGAGATCTAAATTTCTACCGTTACTGTTCGCGTCAATTGTGAAAGAGAGATCAGGAAAAAATGATCATTTAGCTCATAGATGTGGATGCATTCATTTTACCTTGAATAAAGAAAATAGAAAACAATTATTTCGATGAGCGCCACCGTTCTGATGAGGTGTGTCGCAAATGTCGGCAGTGTATGTGAGTAGTACCAAACAACGCCTAGTCCTTTTTGGGCTTATTCGACGAGCACGCCTCGGCGTTTCTGGCGCTTTAATCGGACTCTGTTCTATACTAGTCTGTCGCACGTCACAGATTTCAAATTGTAACTTGTGGCCGGCGGCTCTAACATCTTTTTTTCATCATCTCCACCATCATGGGTTCACCGCTTAGGCTCGGTGACAAGCCGACAACTCCCCACTCCCCTCTCACGCGTCAAGTAGAACCCCCACGTTTTAACAAGCGTCGGACACAGGCTCGGGACCGGCTGTGGACTCGGCCATCGTTGTCGAAGAGGCGGTGTTGAACGCGTGGCACGCTGTCTCATGGTCGAGCATAACGTGAGTCTTTCAAGGGAGACATAGACCCGTATGATGATCATCTGCGAAGCGAGTGTTGCCCCTCTTCATGGATTTGAACCTTCGTCGCTGCTTCGGCCTGAAGCTCGGGGATTACTCACTTGCATATGAGGTCACTATGCATCGTGTACCGAGGTTGCCCGCGTTTGATATATAATACCCTCGTATCTCCTCTACCGATCTTCTTTAGATCGTGTGCAGTAGCTGGAGAGCACCCACATAGGAGATTGATATCAGAAAACGATGTGCGAGTACTCCAGAGGGGTGCTCACATGTCCAGTCAAACTCGGCGCGCGGGGTAAATACGAGAGAGATACCTTCTTGGCTGCGCTTAGGTCAGTGGCATATTGTGATCGGGCTGCGTATTTCATATTTGCATTTAATCGTGCGATATAGAATGGGGTACTTGACTGTGGAATGCGAGCCTCTGGTGTTGATTGACGCGTGCAGACTTACCTTTACGATTCCATGATCCATAAATTAAACAGCAAGTCGCCCTCTCTAAGAACAAAATATACAAACTGGTAGTAGGTCTACAATAATGAAAGAAGTACATATGTACTAAAGAGATGGTATGCGGGGAACAGTACTTCCCCGAGTGGTATCGTTTATAGAGAGACGGGAGAGTGCTGATAAGTTACATGGGATTGGCCTTCAAGGTCATTGAGAGGATGCATGGTGGATCGTGAACTACGCAGATGTGCTGGGTATCTTCAGGTTGTCTATGCGGGGTAGCTGAAAGTTGTACAATCGCCAGATAAGGCACCGTGTGGTGCCAGCAACGTGAAAATGGGGCTGGAGGACGGGGGTAAAGAGGTTCAATGTCCGTTCCCCAGGTCCACGTCGGCAGGCGAGACCGAGGCCGAAGACACGACCGTAACGTACCCCCTGGGCTCGGGGAGGGTCGCTAGTGTATTTTACCACTGAGGAGGGCGCACGAATCTAGGGTCAGCGGTGAATTAGACAATAAGTGGAATGGTGGCATACGATGACAGAGACCGGCTCGACAGTGCTGATCCGTATTGAGAATGGGGACTCATCCACATCTTTCGCGCGCATCACGCAAGTCTTGGGCGGCGACTCTGTCCTCACTGAGAAGCTCGTAATTTTGAGCACCTCGTCAAACGTTATGGTACATCTGAACTCCTCAATCCAGCTGCGGCCACTCTTCTTCCATGTCCACGTTACGCTGCCCTCGATAACAGCGGTGCGCGTAGAGGGGTCAACTTCTAGGATTCGCCTGTGTAGCGCAGCGCGCGTCCAGTGGGTCGCGAGGAGGTCGAAATAGGAACGGACAGCGTTTGGCCCACGGAGCAGTGAAGATTGTGGGTGTGAGCATGAGGACGGATAGTGTTGTATTGAGATCGGAGAGGTTGTAGAGAAATACGAGAGGAGGATCATTGGGTGCGTTTTGCTGTTGGCAAAAGCAGCGAGGAAGTGGTCGACAGCAAAGAGGATCTGATTTTTCGTGACTGGTGGATAAGTGTGCATACTGACTGCAAGTGGGGGTATGAACCGGAGCGGGGTATAGTATTAGTAGTACGCGGATCTGCAGATTATATACCATTGTAATTGCCGCCGGAAACACTTGGTAAGGGCTTTCAAGACGAGCCGCCAGCGGGCTCGGGCAGAAGGAGATGATGTGATTGAGCTGGGTCGGCGATACGGGGACATGGAAGTTAAGATTAGATTGAGGGACTAGAGCCTTGGAGACTCCGCAAGGTTCGTCATAGAAGGGCAAGAAAACCACTACACCACCCGACATGAACCTCGGTGGGCGCATTGAGGCAGGGGTAAAGCCACCCTTTTAGCCTGCATCTGGAATGTCTGGTTATGGTATCGTTGGGAATCTTAAGGCCACTAATTAGGAGGACATTGAAAGGAGATATCTGCGGGAAAGTGCATACCAAGCGCTCGATCGAATCGCTATGCAGTACAAGCCCGGCCACATGTCCCACTTCCGACTGATGACCAGTGGAGGTGAGCCTCGGACATTGAGGGTGCCCGACATATGGCTTGTCCAAGGAAGAGCTCAAGTCAAGGAAGGTTACATGCGTGATCACGAAATCGAAGATTTGTGTGGGCGTCTTCGGCCGCAAATACCCTGCAGGACCTCGCTCTATGCACGCCTCGACACATGGCGTGAGGCCATCCTGCTGTAAAAATAATGGGAGGAGAGGTAAGTGATACTCTGCGAAATGGTAAGTTACTGGTGGACATGACAAGGCAGAGATGCCCGGACCGGGGTACAGACGTCATGCATTCATGGCTCGCTACAGTTCATAGGATGATGATCAGTCAATCGCAACATCGCATAGAAAGTTCGTCATGAATGCCATTATAAAGTAGCGTTACTGCTAACGAGTACAAGTAATATACTTTGAGACGTCATTTTTCGTGCATCATGAGGACTCGTCAAGAAGAGCGAGATATGGACAGAAAACAAAAAGACAGGAAAGGAAGGAGACGGAGAGTAAAGGCACGAAGTCAAAGGAGACAGACTTGAGAAAGGTGATAGAAACACAGGAGACAAGAGGTATGTAATTGAATTTTAATGAAGGAATAATCGGGGTCCAAGCCCATATGACACAACATGGTTGGGGGAAAGAGACGTTATAAATATACGTGAAGGGATCGGAATTGGAAGGAACGAGGGTGGGTAGAGTACATACATTTCAACGAAGGGCAAGTATCCGATGGGCTTCGCAACACGCAAAAAGAATGGATGACACAAGAACACTAAAATATAAATATATCCATTAGTAAATCAACCCCCACGCGCAAGCTATACAACCAACTCACTCTCACAAAATCCTGCAACTCACAGCAGGGTAGGACCAACGCCACCGAGGCACATCTAAACATATCCTATTTCTTCTCATTGGGCCAAATATCTGTAACCGTCCTCCTTCGCTCTCGACGGCGTTCCGTGTTCATCGGTGGAAGCATACTCCCCCCTCCCCCTCCCCCACCTCGGGCTGCCAACGCGGCACTACGGTCAGCCGCATGGACTGTCGAGTTCCTGGGAGCACCTGCCTGTTCGCTATGATCAAGCGACGCGCGACCCATACGGCCCAGCGTTTGCCGCATCGCCGGTGGGGGCCTCTCAGTTTCTGAACCGCTCTGCACACGCTCGATACCCCGGCGGGCCGGCGGTACGCTTGTGCTGGGCTCGGCGCCCGAACTCGTACTTGATTCTGTGCGGCGTCGCTGAATCTCGAGGTCTTGCTGCTGGAGCCCGTTGAGCGCGGACACGGACACTGTGGATGGGCGGGAGAAGGTGGGTCCAGAAGTGCGCGTGGACCGATCACCTTCCGAGTCTAAACGTGGTAGCGAGGGGAATGACGTGCGTTCTGGCGTGTGTGTCGTCGATACGGTCGTCGGAGTGATTGCGGTAGTGGCGTTGCTGGGGGTGGTGAGAGATGGGGGGAAAGGACTTGTGCTAGTGGAGGCTGCGCGAATGGTCTGGATGGATGTGACTGATGCTTTGCGTCGGTCATGGTCTTTGTCCCGGATGGTGTCCCTTGACTGGTTATTTGATAAGCTCTGGTTGCGTCGAAGAGATTCAGAGGGGAGGCTGGGAAGTGGTTTGGGGATGTTCAAGGAGGGAAGCGTGCGGCTACGGTCCAGCGTGCCCTGATTAATGCGCGATGCAGGGGTTGGCGAGGGCTCGTACTCGCCATATAGGGTTTCTTGTGAATGGATCGTTGGCATCGGCCTGCCACTGGGCGTCGATGAATTTTGCTGCATCTCTCGCTGCTCCCTAGGCATGAAAAGTCTCCTTGTCGTGTTGCCAGATCCGGTGGCCAGATGTCGCGAGGCACTTGCCGGCACACCTAAAGGCGATGGGGTGTCTAGTACCCTTTGATCCAGTGTATTGAACGCAGACGGAGGCCGTGGCCCACCTAAAGCACTGTCAGCACGAGCAGCTAGCCTCCTGGTGACATCATCCCTCAAGCTTTCCACCCTCGACGGCTCGGCGCTGCGTCTTGGATCCACACTCCTTCGCCCATTCGCACTCCCTCCACCAGAGCTATTACTGGTCGCCCGCGTCACAGTCACTCCCCTCCCTAGCACAACATCAGGGCTCATGCTCCCCCTTCTACGCCCACCAAGGAGCCCCAGGCCCTCCTCATCCAGACTGACACTCCTCCCATGCACGCCGCTGCCCTCCGAGCCCGCCAGATCTCGTACTGTCTTCCCAACACCCAGCAGCAGCCCCGTGAGCGCGCGCACCAACTCATCGCTCACCCTCAGACCCTCCCGATACTCCTGGCCCACCCGCCCCCACACATCTGAGATCGTCTCGCGACCCTGACCACTAACCGCATCCACCTCTGCATCCACCTGCTCCTCGACCGCCCTCGCTGTCCCATACCTTAGCATTTCATTCAGGCGCTCCACCGAGCCCACGACCGCCTGTGCCCCGCGGACCAGTTCCCCAGCTGCACCGCCCCCACCCAAACTCGACCGCGCAATGTGCCCCTCGAACATCGCGAGGCTCTCCACAAGCAGTCGCGTGTGTTCTAGGTTCTGCTGCCCAGTGTTGGGAGTCTGCGGCTGCTGCTGCGGTGGTAGTGTCTGCGTGGGGAGCCTCCTGCTCCCGAACGGGCTGGGCGACTGGCGGTGCGAGTCTTGCAGCATGTGCGCGCGCGTAAGCGTGCCATAGCGGTTGAGTGCTGATGGTGCGCGCTCTGGCAGGTCAAGCGTGTCACGGGCAAGGGACCGGTCATGGTCTCGCGTTAGAGAGGGTTCCTCGCGTAGCCGCAGCGGTCCCACTGCGCTCTTGGAGTTTCGTAGTGCCCTTCGTCGATCCTGTTCGTTCTCCTCATCCGGATACGTGTAATGCTCCCCATCCCCCTCGCGTCCCAAGTATCGATAATCCGCCATCGAGGTCGCTGCCCGCGCCGCCCCGCTCCCGACAGCCGTATCTCTCCTCCTAGTGTTTCCGTGTCCATGATCATCGTGGTCGGGATCTTCTTCCGACTCCCATCCAACCTCTTCGCGCGCCCCGCCCAGGCTCAGCCTATGCTGTGCCCTGCGTCGCGTTGGGCTGAGACCCGCTGCACGTAGGCCCTCCCCGACGAGTGTCCGGCCTCCGCCCCCACCCGCAAGCGCGCTCTCTGCGCTCCCGCCGCGGAGGCTTTGTTTACGCTCGCGGTACTCGCTCATGCCCATGACGGGCGTGAAAGTGCCTCCGCCGCGACGTGATGAAGTGGTGAGATCGTGCGAGTGTGAGTGGATACGCAGGGTGGAGGAACGGTGAAGACGGCTCGTGGTAGCAGCTGAGGGAGGAGCAACAGAAGATGATGAGGATGAAGACGTTGTGTAGACCATGCTGGGCGCGCGTAATGGCGTTTGTGGTTCTTGTTCGTTTTCTGGGTCTGGCGATCTCTACAAAGGGAGGTGGTTAGCGAAGAATGGTAAAATAAAAATATGAATATGATAAGTGGGTCGAAAAAAGAATTGCTAAATCCAAAAGAAAAGAAAATGGCTTCCGATCCGAGCCGACGAGAAGGAAAGAAATCAGAAAGAAAAACTCACAAATTCTAGTGGTAAAGCTGCTCTCCTCCTTGCCGACCCTAGCGAAGGTCCAGGGCTCCCTCTCCTCCTTGTAGACCCCAGAATCCCTTCTCTTTCTCGGTCTCGTTCTTGTTCTCTGATTCTCGCAGTTCCTCTCTCCTCCTCGCCCGATGCCAAAGAAACCCGCTTCCTCCTCCTTGACGGACTCGACTCACCCGATCCATTGGAGACCTCATTACGTATCTGGAGGGGCGAGGACGGCGCAGATGGCACACGCGTACGGCGGTAAGTAGGCGGTGTCTTTGCTCGCGGGGTCGCCTGCGTTTGCGCATACGAAAGCGTCCGCTGATGGGTCCCGGAGCCCGAGGCCCCAATCGTGCTGTGATTATACGCAGTAGTACTGCGGTGCGACTTGCTTGAGCTCGAGTGGTGTGACTGCGCCGAAGTCGACTCCCGTTCTGTTTCCGACCCTGACCGGGGGTCGTAATGCGCCGATGGACTGTGTTCCTCGTGTGACTGGGCTAAAGCGGAAGAAGACGATGAGGTGGGCCTGCGGGAAAGCCGTGAAGAGGTGGTTGATGATCCGGAGTTTGACGAACGCGAGGGGGTCCCTGTGCGTGGATAACCTGCGAGTTTGTCGATAACCTACGAGACGTTGTCAAGAACAAAGAAGTAGAATATACAAGTTTGCCTGCTGACCATGCGATTGCGTTGAGTGAGACTGTGTGCACGCTGGATAGCGCGTGTGTTCTCGTTAGAGGCACCCGCATCGAGCGAGCGCCGCAGTTCAAAACGGGCGGTGTCGTCACCGTCGCCGTCGCCGTCGTCGTCGTTCGCCCCGGGCGGAAGGCGCTCCTCGAAAATGCTCAGGCGCTCGCCGGGGCGTGAAATCGTGCTACTGATACTGCTGATACTGCTTGCGCTACGGTGTAAAGCCCTTGTTTGTGAGGGCGGGCCTTTGAGCATAACGCCGCCGCTGCTACTGCCCATTCCGAGGTCCTTGAGGTTAGACAGCCCACCGCCAGTGCTGCTGCTGCTTCCGCTGGTCTCGAAGGACAGCGGCCGCTCGTTGAGGCTCGCTATGGCCTGTGGATCGTCGGTGGTGCTGCCGCTACCTGTCGAGTTCGTTGCAGGCGGTGAAGGTAGTCCCGAGCCTGTCGAGCTTGCTCCAGGGCTCGGAGGCTCTGGCAGGTCAGGAAGGTTGGAGGGGCTCCCGTTGAAGGCGTTGTACGATGGTGAGTTTCCGCTGCCGATGTATACGGCCGATAGGCGGTTGGCGGAGTGCTTGGACTTGGAGAGCGGGGCGGGGCGAGGGGGCATTGATAATATGAAGAGAAGATGCTGTCGTAGTTACTGTCAACAACGACGAGCATTCATAAAACACGCTGCTCGTCGAGAGCCGCGATGAGCAAGACGAAATCTAATTTTTACCTCTATTTTGGGTATCAACCATTGCTAACTTAAACCTGGCTAAATAATCACCAATACCAGAATAAATCTTAGCAGATAGCCGTAACCCTAGTTACTGCTTCGCTTTCGGCCTCCTTCCGTCCCCAACTAGTGTACATGGTTATTATTATGAGGATAACAATCGCATTTTTATGCCGGCTGTAAGATCTCAAGACCATATTTTTAGGACTCAGAGACTAGAAACATGAATGCTCGGGGTAGGAATTTACCGTTCATAACGGGATTTCGAAACCGATTAAGATGTTTATAATGATAGTATATATAACAAGCGGAAATGAATCCAAGTGAGAACAAGACGAGGCCGAGGCTACAATGATGTGTGATGGGATGTGCGATACAGTGAAGGGGGAGTCCGAGTGGCTATAGCAAGTGGTGAAGTGTCCAGATGTGTATGTGGGAAGGAGGTGATAGCAGACAGTACGTAGTGGAGGGCGAGTAATCAAACAATTGATAGCGATCAGACAGCGAGACAAGGATGGAGAGTCGAGACAAGGTGAAGAAATGAGCACATAACAGGGTCCGTAAACGAGAAATACAGGGTTGAGAATGATGATGGCATGAATGGAACAGAATGTCCCAAACAACTGGTGGTACCCTGCGAGGGTTGGGGAAGATTCAATAACGTATCGGCCTCATCTTGATAGAGAGATCGCCAAAGGCGAGCGTGTGATGGCGTCAGATGAGATCATGAGCATGATCAAGTGATGACGGTGGGGACGAGTGGCGTGATGAAGGTGGTGGCGCCAAAGCGAGCAGATACCCTTGCCGTCGGAATACCTGATGTGCGGCGTGAAAGATACGTGGTGTTTGCTCAGCAACATAATACCAGCGAAAAGAGCGCGATGGCGATGTGTTAAATCGATGTTGGAGAGCTGAGGGTCGATTATCGAAGAGTGACATTAGAAAACGGAGGCTGATTTTTTTTCCTTATCAAGGCAATTTTTAAAAGAGGTAGCCATAGGCCGCGACTCTGTCAAAGCATTCGTCAGCCGTGACGTCGAGCTCTTCAATGACACGGGAGTAGGCGGGAGATAATCCGATGTGTGCAAGTTCAGAGTGGTTATTGTTACAGTCGCTGCACCACTGCTGGAATCCAGGAGCGAAAGTGCGATGCTGTTTGGGATTCCTTTCAAAGTACTCCCTCGCCATATCGTAGAGATACAAGAGTTCACGTTGCCTCTTATCAATCTCATAAAAAGTATCCTGATCCTGCCCCTCGTCGTCGGTGGCGGCAGCGGGAATGTGAGGCGGAGGCGAGGAGAGCTGATCAACCCTTGCGGGTTCATTAAAGGCTACGGGGTCGGCGGGCATGGGCACATTATACTGTTCGTCAGCACGGCGGTAGGCGGCAAGGTCGTCGAGCATGTCATAGTGTTGGCGCGGGCGTGGGGTGGCTACGCCAGAGGTATCATGATCGTCGGGAGATGCGCTGCGCCTACGCATCCTACCGAGGGTGTCCTGCGCACGTCCTGTGGCACGACCGTGTTGCTCGTCTATCTCCATTTTCCTCAGCAGGTCTTGGGCTGCTTGTTGGGTGACGGGAGAAGTGCTAGGAGGAGGTGGGGAGTTATTTTTGCGCGCGAGCTCGTATTTGGTGGGCAGTTTGCTGGGGCGGGAGGTGGAGGATCGATCAGCCGGCATCGTGAATATACAGCAGAATGCTGTATAGATGTGATGGTGATAAGATGGTAAGGATAGAGCTCGATGAAAACAAAAAAAAAAACCAACTGAGGAATAGAGCTAGGGATCGTTTAGGGGAGCGCTGTTGAAGGGGATGTGAAGGCCTTGGAGAGTGGTTGCAGAGAGACAGAAGGCTCTGTGTTTAAATAACGGAATCGGATAGAATGTTGTTTGTCCGAGTTTCCGCACGTGTTGCGTTGTCTGGCCATAATCTTGCCATGCATGGTAGACAATGGTCGAGTCGTGGCAGAGTACGCGAGTTGTAGCTCCGACCTAGACAACGGTCAAGCACGGGGAGCATTGTGAGTGACCTTGTGCACCGCAATAGTAATGCCCAGATGGCCCGACTCGAGATGTGACGCCGAGACAGCTGGTTGCTAACCTGGAACTTTTTGAATAAGGTGGCTGAATGCCGCCGTCGATATTTGAAGTAACACGCACCTGAAATGGGTATGAATAGCGTGAGGCGGAAATCCATTCATCTTGTTGATGATGTCCAACCTTGATCGATAAAAATAACGCTGCGGCACAAACACTCAGAGTAGCGTTGTAAAAAATCGTAGCCAAAACGCTGGTAGAATATCTATCTAGCCGAGCCTTCATCATTCCTCAAGAGGAATTTTGGACTGATACTGGAACTAAGGCCTGCAGGATAAGTTCCCTTTAGAGCAAGGCGATCATGTTGAGAAGATAGAGCCAGAATTACAAACCAAAGTGAAAAAAAACGTTGATTCCAGTACTAGGTAGGGTATCGCAAGGAGTTATCGAGCTGCAGATATATCAAGGCATCTGAAGCGCGAGAGCAAGTATTTCGGACCATTTCAAGCCTAGTTTGATGATATAATACTAGATTTAAAATTGAGAGACAAGATACCCACCTGCAATTTTTTTCTTCTAGGATTGAATCCGCATATATCTCTAGGTAATTCTGGTGCGCCACTCGACATGTTATCCGATTTCTCATTGATGCCAGTATTTCAGTTCGCTCAATATCATCGGAAATCTGTCAAACAAAATGGGAAGAGAAATAGATTTCATTTAGCAAGAGGAGGGTAGGTTCGAGGCTATCGATATCAAGACTCCTAGGACGCGTTCTGTGAATGGGTCAGAATCACATATTTCCGTTGAAAATATAGACTAACCATGTCTATTGTATATATCAGTCACTCCCTGGCTTTCTCGAAGCATGTACAGAGGCAGAAAATGCAGAGGTAAATGAGGGACTTACGCGCTGGCAGCGGCTGTGCTGACCAGCTTGTCAAGGACTTGTTGGCCAAACTCGGGATGAAGAGAGATTAGATGCAATCAATTTCGGTGATCATGGCGTGGTTTGTGGGATTCTGCATGCGCTGACCTGACTGGCAACTACTGTCATGTTCTCACCAGAACAGGCAACTTTTCTCTACAACGCCGCCCGGAAATACTTCACGCTTGTACCACTTGCAATATGCCCTTTGACGTTCTTCATTGACGCGCCATTTGGACGCTTTGCGCCCGGAAGCAACACTCTATTCCTCGTTGACGGAATAAAGGCTTGGATCGTAATGGAGCTTGTCTCTCCAATCCTCTTCCTCTGGTCTTTCCTCACTTCGCCACTGTCCACTGGGACACACACTTCTCCATCCCTCTTGTCCCCGCAATCCCTACTTGCGGGTCTCTACCTCATACACTATGCTAATCGTGCCCTCATCTCGCCCCTTCGCACACCCTCACGCTCCAAATCCCATATTTCAGTCCCCCTCTCCGCTATCCTTTTCAACACCATAAACGGCTCCCTTATGGGCTCTTACCTTAACTCGTCCGTTGCACAGACCCACCTCGCTGGTGTTTTCTCACGTGCAGGGTTTTGGGCAGCCATCGCGATGTGGAGCTTCGGTCTCGTAGGGAACATCTGGCACGACGAGGTTTTGTTAACACTGCGCCGCCATGCACAGAGCAAGGCCAATGCTAAACCCGGCACTGGAGAGCATTATGCTATCCCTTATGGTGGATTATACGCCTTCGTGTCGTATCCCAATTATCTGTGCGAATGGTTCGAGTGGCTCGGCTTCGCCCTCGCCGCAGCACCCTTACCCACAATATCGCTTGCCTCGCTCATCTCCCTGCCATCAACACTTGCAGCACCTGCGTCGTTGTTTGCACCATCACTTACCCCGCCGTATATCTTCCTCTTTTCGGAAGTCCTCCTCATGCTTCCACGAGCAGTTCGCGGACACAAGTGGTATCACCAGCGGTTTGGTGCCAGTTATCCACCCGATCGACGTGCTATCATTCCCTTTTTGCTATAATCCATGAGCATTCCCTGGCACAAATCATATACTAGACTGGGGTTACCTTGGTTCTACTTGATTACAATAATTGTGCGCCTGTGCGTCCCTATAATTTCAATCTTTATCTGAAGCTTGTCCACCTGTTGGCAAGGTCTTGGGAATAGATGCATGTTAGATGTCGCTCCGAGAAGAAAGTGTCAGACAAGATATCCAAGAAAACCCATGATCATGTGGAGGAGCTTCACGCCAATGGGATACTTCCACATAACGCCCACGTTGACGTTCATACGATATAAGATGATCAATTTTTTCGAGATTCTTCCGACACCGGGCCGTGGCTACTCCTTGGATTCATAATCTTCCTAGAGCTCATGGGTCCTCTCCCGTGTTTCCTGAACAGTATCAGAGACAATGTTCAGCCAGGGACATGCTGCAGTGTTGTATAACTGTAAGACTTTTTGAAAGGTTCATTTTGATACTCAGTGTGGAGTTGCTGATGATTTTGACATAGTTACAAGAAAATGGCTTATGATCTCATCTATCGCTTCATCTTTTGCTCTGTTGAACCTGGAACCGATTTTCAAACAGTTCTCACCTTGCACTGACCGTATTCTTTTTGAGAGCGGCAAGTGTCTCCCTACTCATTGTTAATAGGCTCGCTTACAATGATCAGGTCCCGTCATCTCGACTTTGACCGAGCTCACCCCGCCGGTCATCTTTCTCGCCGCCTTCTTGACTTCACCCCTTTCCTTCTCCTTCCAATCCGACCCCCCTCTCAACTCACCACAGATTCTATTGGCGGTCATGTATTTGGCGCACTTCGCCCACCAAGTTTCCTTGCCCTGGCGTACATTTCCGACTGACAGCACCAAGCGGAAG
Source organism: Sphagnurus paluster (assembly GCA_018282025.1). Lineage (NCBI taxonomy): Eukaryota > Fungi > Basidiomycota > Agaricomycetes > Agaricales > Lyophyllaceae > Sphagnurus > Sphagnurus paluster. The sequence continues at coordinate 49,730 of JABCKI010005741.1, forward strand.
GAGCACACCCTTCCAAGCCTTGTTAGAATCATATTTCACACACTCACCGGCTGGATGCTCGGCGCTTATCTCACCTCGCCCTTTGCACGAATCTACCTCACAGCCCCATACACTTTCAGACGCAACTCTTTCTATCTCGGTGCCGCGCTTTGGGCGCTCGGGATCACTAGTAGAATCTGGCACAATGAAATGCTACACCACGCGCAACGGACTGCCGCCTTGGGAAAAGCCAAAAAGGACGACGACACACGCAACCTCGACGCGCGGGTGCGGGATGCTCTCCCGAGGTGCGGGTTGCACGTGTGTGTCTCCCATCCGCAGTTCCTCTGCGAGTGGACCGAGTGGTTTGGCTTCGCACTGGCAGCGGCCCCGCGGCCACCTTTCTTGCTCGCCAGCGCGCGCTGGCTATGCAATGCAAGGAATGTTCTGACACTCGTAAGAAACCCGGCATACCTGTTCGCGCCGAACCTTGCGCCGTCGTATATTGTTCTCTTCGTCGAAGTTGTGGTGATGCTACCGTATGCGTGGAGGCGGCATCAAAGCTTGAAGACGGGTGTGGCAGCAGGGAAGCCGCCTTTTGCGGTAGTACCTTTCGTATTGTAACTTGCCAGGAAAATGAAGCAAACTTTCGGGTACGGGGAATCGAACCCCGAGCTGCCGCGAAGCAATTATGAGAGGCGGCAATGTTAGCCGTTACACCATACCCGATGACAGGGATTCTACTTTCCCCCGTTTTGAAATGAAAGGTTATACAAATCAATAAATCACTTCGTGAGAGTGAAAAAGTGAGTTCCGGTACGGGGAATCGAACCCCGAGCTGCCGCGAAGTAATTGTGAAAGGCGGCAATGTTAGCCGTTACACCATACCGGACGTTGATGATATGGGAAACTGGTCCAACAATTCATGTGTAGTACTGCAAACTGCTCTCTCAAATCCACTCCCCCTCTTCGACTGGTTGCTGAGGAGGAAATGTCGATGCATCCATTCCAAGTTCCTTGAAGATTGTCTCAACAGATTCATCGGCCTCCTGTTCTTCAAGTTCTGCCAAGGCTGCGCGGTACAAATACTGTTAACGATAACAAATACTCGAGAAGAGAAACTCACCCCTTCCTCGCCCCTCGCCCAGACTGGTTTCTAATCCCTCCTCTCCCCCTTTGGCAGCGATTAACAAAAGTTGGGCGTGCTCGTAGTCCAGCAACTCCGGAGTCACGCAACTAGTGAAATGAAGACCACAAGGACTACGCCCTTTAACGCCCTTCCCAAAGACGTGATGTAAGATCTCGTCCCCATAAACGGCACTTTGCTCATGTACATATCCAGACTCCGTCGCAGGAGCTAGAGGATTCTTGATTTGCAGGACGAACGACCCTGCCTTTTCTATACCAAACGCCTCTTGGACTTCTCCGAGCTCGCTTGGGTGCGAAAGATGGTAGCCAAAATGTGTTTCACGGTGCGAAGGGACTTCGGGATCGTTGTTCACAATCGCATAGGCGCCTCTTCCTAAAAGGCGCGCAGATTCTTGGTGTCGCAGGCCTATTTTAGCGATGGATCATCGGAGAAGTCTCCACTCGATTACACAAGTCAACTCACCTCTGGTCTTGGTTTCATAGGTGCGCTCGCCCAGGCCCTGTTCTAGGCTAGTGAGGTCATCTCCAACGACTGTCACAGTGGCCCAGAACATTTCCTTTCGGCCTTTCCCAGGGCCGCCTACCTTCGGGTTAGGGAGGTGTTTCTTCCCAACGGTGATGAGGCGGAAATGTTTCTTCGGCTGATCCAGAGGCTCATGCGCGGGAATGGCGTCTGCACCAGGCGTGAGGACCTCCATCTCGTCAGGATCTTCTCCTTCCTTGAGGTTGCGTGCTCCGCAAGCGCTGAACTGCGGCGGACGTGGAACGAGGAGCATGTGAAAGTTCTGGACTTCATCTAGTGAGCGGGCCCCTTTGAGCTGTACTTTTGGACGATAGAAAAAGTAGATGTGCCCTCGCTCAATAGTTCCTGGGACAAAATCAAATCCGTTGTCAAATATATTTCCCAGACTGCACGCACCTGTCTGAGGCTCGTATTTTAACCTGCTGGCGTGCCTTGTCCGAGCTAGCTCGTCGTCATCATTTTCCAGGGGGAGAAGTGTGGCTTTTCGATTCTCCTCTTCAGAGGCTGACTTTGTGTGTGTTTTGGGCATGTTTCAGAGGGCTGTTCAGGCAATGTGGACGAAGAGTAAGTCTACCTCCACTCATTTAAGTAGACGTTATGTTCCAGGATGACGTCACAATTATCATCGACCATTCCATCTAGACCGAATGAATAGGATGAATAGTCAGTACTTTCAAAAGAAAGACAGAGTGTATGTAGTGTAGGTGTGGAGTCCCTAGAAACCTTCTTCTCCATCTTTTTCTTATCAGTCCTGCGTACATGATATCACCATCAACAGAAAATCGTCTATAAATGACCACCCGAGACGTACCGGATAAAATACTACATGCTCCAAAATGTCACTTCAAATCATCAAGATGAGTAGGAAGAAAACAGAAGCTAATACTGGCAAGTAGGCTGGGTGGTTGTTGAAATTATATCGGCGATTCGCCTGTGAACCACTTATGGTAAGTCTCTAGAGACTAGGACCTAGTCTCTTAGGCCTGCCTGAAGGGGTATCACATCAACAGATGACAGGCGAAATGTGAGCTCTTTGAGTGTATAAGCCATAAGTCTGTAGGTACTTGCCTCCATAGAATCATGTGTTCATTCGTTATTATGTTGATACCTGCTACAAAGAAATGTCTTCGGCTTTTCAGGTGCCGCAGGGGATGAGATGGATTTCTTATTGGCATTGACTGGGACACGTCGGTGGGCGATTACGATTAAATTAGTTTAAATTCAGAGCTTGGAACCATCTCAGTTTCTAGTACTCAATTACCTATTATAATGTGATGGGGTGCGTACCGGTGTGCTGAGTTATTAACAGAAGTAGCAATGATAGAATAATAGCATACTTCGCCCAAATTCAATTGATTCAGAAAACGAAAAGCCCTGAGCTCTTCCGATCTGATACACCGCGTCGGTTCGTTCAACCAAAGACCCCGATAAAGCTGAGCGCTGGAAGAGGGATTATATGGTAACCAGCGCGAACTAGCGTATAAGTACGCGATTAGAGGCCAGAGGTTCATTTCAACTGTCAAGAAGGTGCCATAGATCTGACATCTGAGTGCTCGTCTCGAAAGCTAGCTAAACCATAATGCAAGCGTCCGTCATAGGCAGTAAGCTGAAGCATCGCGTTGTGAGGCCTTGGAGTGCTGGAAGTAAATAAGTCCGCCGCCAACCGTTGTCCTATGGATTATCCCACGCAGCCCTTTGACGGCTTACATAGACTTTTGAAGCATCTCGAATGACCCTCACACATTAATGTGAGATGGGCCAGGCCCGTCCTTCCTCCTTCCCTGCGCCCAAATCCTTGTTTTATACGTCTCGTGAGACTTGCTATCGCTCAAGTTTTCCTCCCTGATCCATCATGTCTCCCGTCGCTACTCCTGAACCTACGTCTGGCAAGAAGATGTAGAAGATCTCGAGAACTACTGTCCTGGTGGTTATCATCCTGTCCTCATCGACGACGAGATCTTGGGCAGGTACCGTATCGTGCACGAGCTGGGGGTCGGCAGCTACTCTACCGTGTGGCCCGCGAAAGACCTGGAAAAGGATAGATTCGTCGCTCTCAAGTTAATAATCGCCTCAGCATCCTTAGAAACCCCCGAAACCTGTATTCTCCGCCACCTCGCAGCGTCCAATTCTTCGCATCCTGGACGTTGTTATGTCGCTAATTTGCTCGAAGATTTCAAGATACAAGGTCCAAACGGCACCCATAGATGCCTGGTCACTGAGGTTGGTCCTAGCCTTAGTAAGATTAAACTCGAACCATCTGGAAACAAGCTGCCAGTTCCGATCGCAAAACGAGTTGCGTCCCAGTGCACTCAAGCACTTGCTTTTATACACTCCAGCGGAGTTGCTCGCGGAGGCTGGTATTTTTTTTATCAGTTAAAGTCATCTTTATTGAAAGTCGTTACGTAGACTTCCATCCCGGGAACATTCTTTTTACCATTCCAGACTTTCATTCTTGGACGATTGAAAAGGTCTACAAACAGTTCGGGAAGCCTTACAAGGAACCTGTCGAGAGGGTAGATGGCGCGCCCCTTACTCCAGCCGCACCTCGCTACGTTGTTACTCCAACCAACCCCCTTCGCCTCGCCAAAATAGTCATGAAGGCCGATTATCAAAGTCACCGATTTTGGCAAATGTTCGTAGATGTGATCACCCCCAAGGTTGATGCATGGTCCCTCACGTGCATGATGTGCGAGGTGCTTGGGAACCATAAACTTCTCGAATCGTTTTTCGCGGAGCGTGGTGAGATCCTCGTCGAAATGGTGCGCACATTCGGCAAGTTCCCGGAGTGCTGGTGGAAGCAATGGGACGAGCGCTCGACCTTTTTCGAGGAGGACGGGGCGTTCAAAGCAGACTCTGGAGATCACACAGGTGAGCCGAGAACTGTGAATTTGAAGGAACGGCTGAAAGATATACGCCGTGAGGATGACGAGGGACATAGGGAGCTTGGTACTGACCTTGATGCGTTGGAAAGAGTGTTGGAACGTCTGTTGAAGTATGAACCGGAAGAAAGGGCGAGAATCGAAGACATTTCACTCCCCTTCTAGTGCTTGATCATCAAGGAAGCTTTTGTTTTATAATCAACAGCGTTAACCTTGTCTTTTGTGCTCAATAATACCCGGAACGTATTACCATAGTGACAGTCTAAGAAATTCTTGAAAATAAAATGTAACTAGTTGATCTGTAGTTGTAATCTAATCTAATCAGCGATGTACCTTGCAAAAGTTTATTTGAGTACAGCCGAATCCACATTGTTAATCGTGCCTAGTAATCCCTCTATTAAACCTAGAACGATGTCCCATCCAGCTGCACCAATAAACCTCGAGAAACTGAACAGGTTCCGATTCGAAAGGGTCATCAACGAAGATCCCTTGACACACAGTCTCATCTTACTTGGAAGTCTTCCCGGTCACAGCGAAGTCTCTTCAGACGGCGAGCACGTTGCTGCGATCGTTAAGATAGAGAGGACTGCCCTGGACCCAGAAAATGCAAGTGATTTCTTCTCCGATAAAGGACTGGTGAAACGGGTTGCCTTAGAGGAAAGCACCGACATTGTATCTATATTTTCTTTTTTTTTAAGGGGCACTATTTAACTCAACGGTCCATAAGTACACTTGGTTGTTTGGATGGCTAGGGGAGGAGCGCGAGAGAGACATCAAGATTAACATTATCTGCCCTGCCACCCAGGTTCATATACGCAAGGTTGGAAGCTTCGGCATACTTGTATAATCTTTATTGATAGTGCAAATAGTACTCGAAGCAGGACGTTTTCATGGTCAGAGAAACCCCAAAATTATATGAGACAATTGTAAAGCCATATATTGCGGCCTTTCCGCCTGCAAGAACTCAATGGTGCGTATCTTGAGTTGGACCCGATTTTGACTGAGTGGTATCGTTTAGGGTTGAAAATATACTACTGGGACTGTCCGAACAGGAGAAGGTCTTGTATTCGTCCCCAGAATTCTTGATTCTCCCCGATATGAAATGGGATCTCAAAACGATATCATCTTTGTACCTCCTTGCGCTGGTCCAAGATAGAAGCATAAGGAGCTTGAGAGATCTGCGGCGGAAGCATGTGGATTTGTTGAACACCATCCGATGTGAAAGCGAGAAGGTGGTATACGAGAAGTGGGGGTTGGGAAAAGGGTCTTTGAGGATGTATATCCACTACCAGCCGAGCTACTGTGAGCATGTGCGCGCTCCGATGTTCACGACTGCTGATTATAGCTGAAGACCATTTTCATGTGCATATCGTGAATGCCAATCAGGCCGGGATGATGGGCATGTCGGTGGGACAGGCGCATCTGTTGGACGATGTCGTATCATTGGTGCGCGTCCTTGCTCTTCGCATGTTCGACAGATACTGATATGCTCCGCAGCTCGAGATAGAGCCAGAGGGTGGCCTGGGTATCTTTGAGAAAATGACCCTGACATATGGATTGGGTGATCAGCACGGCTTATTCGATGCGATGCGCGATGCCTCACTATAGATTGAGTGCTCATGTTACCAGAAATAACGGTCTTCCACTCTCAGAAGGTAGTGATATGGACTCTACATGAGACTCCGCCTCCACCGAGCCAGGTTTGAACTGGGTCGTGATCGGATTTGCCGTCAAATTATTTTTCAGCGCGCGATTCGCAGATTAGAAAAGGCGCTTCTTATACTGAGGTCGTTAGGGTAGATCGATCGACGAGAGCACAAGTTTCAAGAAATCAGAGCGTGTGCACGAAGGATGATAGTAGGATCACCTACTCCGTCAGTCGATGAGAGACTCTACAGTGTAGATCACTTGAGAGTGACAAGGTCCTTCAAGTCGTCCCGGATTAAGTGAGGGCATCTCTCAACCTTCAGTCTCATTGACAATAGGGGTACCCGGGGGTGGAGGATAACTGGCGATGATTGTTTGTCCCAGACTACACAAGCCAGTCACAATGAGTAGGAACCACGATTCTTACCCATGCCAAGATGGAGCCCAGGCATCCTTGCGAATTAAGCCTTGCTCGATGGGATGCGCGAAGCCTCAGTGTAAGTAGATCGAGCGCCTTGGAGCGCCTATGTTACCGCAAATAACGGCTTTCTACTCTCGGGACGTCGTGATACTATTATAGTACTCTGAGTCTGAGTCAATGTGAGTCTTCTTCCGTTACGGTTTCATTGCCATTTGCATGTCTACACACACCTTTTCATGTATGTATTGCTGTACATGGCATAAAAATGGTGTAGAAAAATCAGCAAATCGAAGATCGCGCGCGTTACATAGCTATAGGTTACACGCAACTCCGTCCCGCCGATGTTGCCTGACCTAGACTAAATTTATACCTCTTTTGTGCAAAACATGTAGGGACAATCCGGTTACGTCGAAGATGAATTATCTATAAGTAGGATTCAAAGTGCCTCCTCTTTCGCTACCCCGCGCCCTTTCGATTCAATGGGTTCTCATGTCTATGATTACTGGAAACTTGCACCCTTCTTCGTCGCGGTAGTTGTCGCAATGTCCGCTCAAGAACCTCTTCCCCTTTCTCAGCCACTAGAAAATGAGTGGGAAACGCTGCGGTCTGCCGTCGGTGGGCGCCTCTTTGCGGGTGTTCCATTCGCCCATCCGTGTTTTACACAAGGCTTCGACTCCACCGAATGCGCTGCCGTCCAGGCCTCCTACCTTGATGAAGGTAAGCAACAGTTGGCCTTCACATGTCTATCCATCTTGATGAAAGATGAAACCTAGTGGCCCGCGCCAACGTAGCAGAGGCGTACATCCAGACCCAGTGGGAGACGTGTCAGACTAGCGAGGAACAGCAGTGCTTGCTCAGCTATACCAATCCCAGTGACAACAGCCCCACCACGGCGCCTCACAAGTGCCGTCTAGGGAGTATCCCAGAGTGGTTTGTGCGTGGCTTTCTCATCTATTGAATGCGACCTTCTGATTATTCCTTAACTTCACATATTGCCCCCGGAATCGGATATCATCATATCACAACTGCGCAGATTGATGTACGCACTGCCGACGACGTTGCGGCAGCTTTTCGTTTCTCGAGGAAAAACGGAGTACCCCTAGTTATTAAAAACACCGGTGTGAGTGACGCTACATATGGGTGTTCGATATCGCATCGACTAATTGCCCGCTTATTTGGATTCTGAAGCACGACTACAAGGGCCGGAGCAGTGCACCTCGTTCTTTAGCTCTTTGGGTATGTATGGTTTATCTATGGCTTTGATATGAAGTGACTGAGTATTTTTCTCCATTCAGACTCACAACTTGAAAGATGTGCGCTAGAAAGATATTTGGTGATATATTTGAGCTGAACGGATTGTTATGGCAGATATCTTATGACCCAGCGTTTGTACCCGAAGGCTGCTCTGAAGCGAGTCCTGGTGTAACAGTTGGGGTAGGTCAATACGGATCCTTCCAGGTTTAGCTTTTACTCAGAAACGTACAGGCTGGTGTTCAGTGGGGAGAAGCTTATGCATTTGCAGAAGCTAACAATATAACTGTCGTTGGAGGTAAATTCTGTCTTGCGTTCGATCTTTGAAGGTGCTTGAAGTTCATATTCCTCCAGGTAGTGATCGGTCGGTTGGTGTGGCAGGGGGGTGGCTTCAAGGTGGAGGACACGGAGCACTTTCGAACACTATGGGCCTTGGAGCCGACAGAGTCGTGAGTTGGTCTGTTATACATATTGGCTATCGTCTTGAAATCTGATGTTATACTTGAATAGCTTCAATTCAAGGTAGTCACTCCTGATGGCGAGCATCGTGTAGTCAATGAATGCCAGAACCAAGATCTTTTCTTCGCGTTACGTGGAGGTATTCCCAATTCTCAAGTTTTATCCCCGCTTCACTTACTCTTATCATTTTTACAGGCGGTGGAGGCACCTTTGGAGTTGTGCTTGAAGCTACGGTTCTCGCATCACCCCAGGTAAAACTTCAGAGTGTCATCGTGACCTTCACGCCAGAAGCAGCGCGTACGAAAGAGCTTTGGACGATCATTACGGACAACGGGCTCAAATGGGCGGATGAAGGCTGGGGTGGATTTTCTACATCTGGAATTGCGATATTCATTAACCCAGGATCAAACAAAGAAGACGCTGCTAATTCAATGGAGCCACTCGTACTCTTTGGTAAGCGGCTTCAGAGTGAAGGCGTGAAGGGCGTAAACGTTATCGTGACCGAGTTTCCGAGCTGGGGAACTTTCTTCGATGCCTTTACCAAAGATCATGTCGCAGTATGTTTTGCATTCCTACTGGTGTACTTCTCATCTTAATCCGCTATAACCTTCAGGTTGTTGGATCAAGTTTGGCACTGGCGTCCCGCTTGATCAGTAAAGATAACTTCAGAACGGTCACTGATAGGTCCACACTCGTATCTGGACTCCTCGCTGTCGAAGCCGCCACACCTGGGGCCCTAATCATCCTGATCACTGCCCCTTCGTCTTACCCAACCACTGGCCAAACTAGCGTCACTGATGCCTGGAGGACGAGTGTTTACCACGTCACGGTCGTTTCTCCATGGAATTGGAACGCAACCGTAGAAGAGAAGAAGGGCCATTACTCCACGGTCAGTAGGTCGATTGACAATCTGCGGAAGATTACTCCGGATGCTGCGTACCTTGTGAGTTCCTCGTGCTCTTTACCATGGTGATTTTTTGTTCATATGGGTGTAGAACGAAGCGGACGTGTACGAGCCCAATTACAAAGGTATTTGAATGTCGGTGTTCACCTATCTTATGTTTCTCAACGGATCCTGTAGTCGCCTTTTGGGGGAGCCATTATGAAAGGTTACTCCAAATCAAGGAGAAATAGTGAGTCTTGCCGATACTGTGACTCTGCTTCGTTAACATCGGTGAATACTCGTTAGTGACCCTGATCACCTTTTGGATTGCTGGCAATGTGGTGAGTGCTTGGTTGAATACATAACAGTGTAAAATATCTAACCTCTATTCTTAGTTGGATGGAACCCCAAGTCCCCTCGTTTTGCTTGTTACCTATCACTTGAAAACGAATAGACGTGATAATTGTATTTGTTGTGGTTATCATATCACTCAACCGCGGCCACTGATAGAAACCATCTGCTATTTATCTAAATTGTGTCTATGAAGATTGACAACATAAGCGCATCAGTTAGCTCTTGGGCAGTACTTGTCGGCTTCTCATTTTGCCTTGATTTTGCCGCAAAGTTATTATTAGGAATTGCCATGCATTCCAATAAGTACAAGGATCCTTATATAACACTCTTTGTGTAAGAGTGCAGATCCCTTATTGCTCAAGGTGGCGACTTCATTATTGTACCAATGCTTGAATTTCCAAGGAGATCGCCACGAAGGCCGCATAAATTTGATCCATGGGCAGATCCAACTGTGTGGTAGTTGCTTAGTCAGCTTCATCTCGGGTACACTGCACCCTGATTGTGCTTCATGAGGCTTTTTGGATCATGGTGACCGTCAAAAGGCCTCGTTCTTTGTCTGACTACCTTTCACCACCCTTCCATTCTTTTCCCTTCTCTTTTCCTGCGCTGGCGCTTTTTTGGAATGTTTTTATCCTTTTTCGCCATTCTTTTATGCACTAGTACGCCTGGTATCGTACAAGCAAAGCCGGGATTCGACGTTCCAATTCAGCGACGCGTTCAAACCAGGATTTCAAAGAGAGCAGGTCTTAGTGGCTCCACTGGGTTGGGAAATAATGGAGACGTGTACGCCTTGAGCCATTTGTGCCATCTAAATTCGCCTTTATTTTGTAACTCCCACTCCAGACTCTATACGATTCCCATCAAACTTGGAAAATCGGTGACGGCTGTCAACCTCGGTCAGTAAGATTACCTTTGGATTGGATATTCAATAACGCAGACAATAAAGATACGGGCTCGAGTGATTTGTGGGTTATTTCCAATGCCTGCCAGACAGGCCCTTGCGCAGGAGCATCTGTGGCGAGCTATCCAGTGTCAAATATGAATTCTACTGGAACAGCCGTGAACTTGTTGTACGGAGATTCATCGACAGGAACCTTTGCTTCTGGAGTAGCAGCTTATGATACTGCAGCTATTGCTGGAATAGCCATGGAGAATCAAGCTTTTGGCTTAATTAATTCCACCAACAACCCGATCGTGCAGTTTGAAGCAGCAGGGATTTTTGGGCTTGGATTTCCTAGTGGAAGGTATGTAGCTTTTTTAACAAAAATTATGTCGGGAGGTTCGTTATTGATCACGCACTTACAGCAAGGTTCAAGAAGCCAGGGTGGTAGATCAGGTATGTCAAATCCAAATCACATCTTCACACCTAAATTTTCTGAGTGAGTTTAGTTTGGGCGGATAGAAGAGACTGACGATTTTCTTCGCGCGACGGATGTCGATGGACCTTTACTTACGCGGGTGGCAACGACCGGCGAACTTGATCTACCTATGTTCAGTGTAATAATGCAAATCTCTGATAACATTACGAAGACGACTGAAGTTATGGATAGATTACTCTACAGCGGAGTACACTAGATATTGGCGGGGAAGGAAGGCTCACGATAGGCAAACTCCCCGATGGAGTACTGAATTCATCTTTGACGTGGGTTCCTGTGCGATTATACCGTGTTCAAGATGGGGGACTCCGTCCACCAACATTCGCTCCCAAAGAGGTGAGCATAATATCTTGAACCAAGAAATGAGACTAACTATGTGTATTATTCCCCAGGTTTATCCTTTGTATGTCTTAACTTTGGCTTGATAATGTCTTACCAAAATATTGAAATCTTTCTCAATCAGCCGCTGGGAAGTTGAACTCGATGGCGTCTTTTTGAATGGAACTCGGATCCCAGATTCGAAAATTCCTACTTTAGGAGTCAATCCAGGCAAAGCCACGGCACTCATCGACACAGTGCGCACTCTCAACAACGTGATGACTAGGCCTTACTTTTTTCTCGCTTCTAGGGCAACTCAATCCTTCGTGGTCCACGGGATATGGTCGATGCTATCATCAAACAAATATCACCTACCTTCGACCCAGCGTCACCGGACGATCCCCCTGTCCTATGCGCAGCCCCTCACACTCTAGCCTTTCAGATCGGTGGAAAGGTATGTCTAGTACCACTCCCGGACACATATGTAAGCTCACATCTCATGGTAGATGTTCCCGGTCGACCCACGCGACTTGATCGGCCCACGCTCTGCAGGCGACGCAGACACTTGTATCATGGATACCCTTGTATCTACCGACCCACCTCGTGTTGGTTCCTTGTACAGATGGAGTCTTGGGGACACTTTCATGAAATCGTGAGTTGCTCTGCTTTCTGCTTTCCCTTGACTGAGAATAGGGCATATCAAAAGGAACCTTATTGCATTTCACTACGGAAACCTTACACATCCCTCTGTTGATCCCCCTCGCATCGGTTTCCTGTCCACCGTCCCTGCGAACGCTGGCGCCCTGCTTAAACAGGCCGTGGTCAAAGCGAAGGGTAACGGAGGCATGTTTGAACGTGCGTCTCTGTCATCTTGGTATATGGTACATCTCTCAACTTTTTACTCGACAGAAACCTTTGTTGCAGCACCCACTGCCAGTGCGGCCTTGGTAAACGACGTAACGATCTCAAATACTGTCACCCCGACGCGTTCGGTGATGGTTACTCAAATCGTCACGAGCCCTACAGTCTCAGATACGCACACGTTTAGCAAGGACACTAAAATCAACTCTTCCACGTTATTTGCTATATCGACCTCCCCGCTGGAACTATCAGGATATCTTGCTATTTTAACTCTTTGGTTTTGGTGGGTTAATTAACGTAGGGTGCTTTTGGGACACCTAAATGAACCATATCATACATGAAATATATCCCTCACCTGAAGCTGGGGTTAATCTTGTCTTATCACAAGGGCCACGAGTGACGGAAGCTCTGATCATATACCAATACATACAAGATAAACAACTAGATTATTGAATTCAGATGCCTGCGTTGATCCATTCAAGCCATTGGCCACTCGGTGAACTCCCCTTGACCAAAGCGAAAAAAGCTGATGCTCCCAGCATCGACAACCGCAATGACGATGAGTTTCTGCCCAGCCTTGAGTGCCATGAAGGGGTGTGGTCTTCGGACGGGCCCCGCAGGTAACACAGGCTGAGATGTAAACGCCCAGGGGAAAAGACGACGCAATAGCGAATCTTGGGGCTGGAAGTTCCTATGAGCGATAGAACTTGAGACAAGCGTCGTGCCTATGGGCGCGGGAGTGATGGGAGTGACAGATGAACGTGTAATAGAAGAATCGGCCTGGACAACGGCAGGGATAGGAGGGGGCGCCGGTGAGGGTGCTGCCAGCGGCCGACGTTGTCGTGGTAAGGGGGGAGGGAGTTCAGGCAAAACGTCGAAGAGGTCAGTGAGTTCTTGGAGGGTAGGCATTGGTGTCGTTCGCGCGCTAGGTAGAGGGGAATTGTTAGCCATGACTCCCTTGCGTTGCGAGATGTGAGGGGGTGGCATACTTGATCACTACAATCTGGAAATCTGGTAGGGGCGGGGCAGATCTCTTGAAGGGAGTCGAGGGTTTGTATAGGTTATAGAAAATCTGGTATGGCGAGTTATTTTTGGCTTCAAGACGTTTTTCTGCATCAGGGTGATGAATGGGAACTTTATGACCAGCAGGAATGAATCGCAAGGAGCGAAATATTGACGCTGCGAAATATCGGGTTTGTGAAAAGAATCCAAAAGAAGAATTAAGACCAACCATAATTTTTATCGTGGTGAAGCCAGTGGCTTATGCGAAGAGGTTTCCACCAATCAAAAGGTTTAGAGAACATATGACAAGCCTTCGAAATCCAAAGAGGGAAAATAGACAAAATACGCGGTAAGATTGAAGGTGAGGAAGTTTTTTTGGGGGGCCGAGGTGGTGGAGATGGGTAATACGGTGTTGGAGGGTTCGTCCTTGTAACTGAATAACCTAGACGCTTGAGGTATGTATACACCTGGAAAGTGTTCAATGAACTGACATTATCACTCTTACTCTTAGAGAAATAATCGCACCTGTAGCTTCTCCAAAGTGAGATTATCCACCCCGATCATTTCTGCATAAACTTGTTGGACAGACATTGGTGCGCCAGCAACATTCTCCAATCCGGGCTTTGATAAGTCCAGCTCACTGTCCTTCCAGCAGAACAAAGAGCCACGTTCTACGAGATAGATAGCCTCCTCAGGCAACAGTTCCAGGCGCTTTTGTGTTTTCTCGATGCCCTTTTCATCAATGACGGATCTGGGTGCCGAGTGTCCCATGGCACCAAAATGAATGCCTTTAGCCAATGTTACGTGTGCGCGGCCGATACTTGGGTACCACACAGCATAGCTGACGGCTTTGCTATGTCGAAATTAAGGAATCGTTTCTTTTTAAAGGACCAAGCATACCTGGAAATAGTACGAGTTGCTCTTAACGCGTCGAACATCGCAGACCTCGCGGTATCTAGGACATGTACCTGTAGACCTGATCCGCCTCCAGGTTTGGGTTCAAAATCCTTTTCTCCGCGCTTGGGAATTACAGGACGAGCTATGCCTGGTCTGTGAAGAATAAATATGATTAGATGAACGTTTTTAAGATTTCAAATCTCACAATTTTGTCCAATCTAGGCCACCGTCTTCTTCCTCTGATGAATCCTCATCCTCCTCTTCCTGGTTTTCCCCATCATTCTTAGGGGGCGATGGTGTGGGTTTTTCATATGATTCGTCCATAGTGTTAGAAACTTGCTCACAACGGTGACAAAATTTGGCTCTGCACCTCCTTTATTTGTGCATAGTTGCCAACAACCTTCAGTTTGTCAATCATTTACTTGAGAGATAAGAGCCTAGGTCTAATTCAAATTGGATCATGACATTGTTAACCAAATTTCCAAATCTTCGACAATGCACCGCTGCCTTCTCATCTTAGAAATTTTGTCTCTCATATGCGAGTACCTCCGATCTTTCAGAGGTCAAACCAACTCTGATCTTATCCCTCTTCGGCGAACCTGCCGGTCCTTGTACGAACCGGTACTCAAATATGTCTCGAAGGACATGCACAGTCTGGTGCCTCTTCTGATGTGCATGCCAGAAGACCAGTGGAAGGTTGAGGGAAAATTTCTGGTGCGCAACATTCTATGGGTATCCAGTAACTCAATGCCTATCATCCTTATATATTGGCTGAAATCCTCACGATTAGAAAGTCCAAAGATCTACAGAGTGATTGGTCGAGATTCAGGAAGCACGCCCTTCTCGTTCAGAGCTTTTTCCACCGCAATTTTTCTGAAGCAATTGATATTTCCGGATATCAATGTTTGCATGTTGCAACCGGTGGACACACCCTCTTGCCAAATGTGCGAAAGCTTTTTTGGTCACATTCTTCACGTGAAGCTGTGCTCTTTATGTCTTTATTATTCACTGGTCCAGATCTCTGCGATCTCTCAGTTTATGCGTACGACCTCGTAGACCTATCTCTCGTCGCCCACCTAGGCAATCACTCCCCAAATCTGACCAAAGTGGCTATTTCAACACATCACCCCAATACATACACCACGATATCTGCTACCATCGCGGGCTGGAGTCAGCTCCGTTTTTTGTCCGTGGGGCGTCTGTCAGCGGAGGCGTTCGTGCACATTGCCTCCATTGCAACGTTAAAGCACCTTCGACTTACTAAATCAGCCGGAATGGTTCTCCCGCACTCTCTTAAGGACCCATTTTTCCCAAGCCTTAAAGACATTATTATCACTGATGCAGACCTATCATTTTGCACCCATTTTCTCCAGTTGATGAGAGCCAGATCATCGTTGAAAACTATCGAATTCACCACTTCTAATCGGC
Source organism: Sphagnurus paluster (assembly GCA_018282025.1). Lineage (NCBI taxonomy): Eukaryota > Fungi > Basidiomycota > Agaricomycetes > Agaricales > Lyophyllaceae > Sphagnurus > Sphagnurus paluster. The sequence continues at coordinate 65,157 of JABCKI010005741.1, forward strand.
CAACTCCTTTAACCACCTGGAAAGACCTGATTGATTCCCTGTTACATGCCACTCTCACTCCCTACAGAAGCTCAATGTGAGTGACTGTAGTATATCCTCTCACGGCATAGAGGTCGCAAGCCAAGGATTTCTCGCTACCAGCAAACTTATCAAACCCCTCCTAACATTTGTCAATCTGAGTGTGCACTTTGGCGTATCCCAAGGCTTCGACTTTGATGACAACTTCACGATGGCGTTGGCAAAGGGTTGGCCATATCTGCAAAAATTGGAGCTTAAATCGAATTCTCGGCGTCTACAGTCCCCCCGAACAACACTTGCTTGTCTCACATCATTTGCACGACAAGCTGAGCAGCCTTCGCATGTCGCTCAACGCCATTATGGTACCTCCTTTTCAGCCTACTGCCAAAATCTACAATCCCGAATTGAGACACCTGACCCTCGAGTATTCTCCCATGTTTACCAATGGCGCCCCAAAATTGGCAGCATTCCTTTCAGATATATTTCCGAATGTTGCCTCAATTCGGCATCACGGTATATACCCTGAAGACATGGAAGACATACCGAACCCTACGCCTCTGAACAATGAATGGGATGAGGTGGATCGACTTATTGCGACGTTTGTAGAAGTGCGAGCACAGGAAGCAGCCAGAATAGCTCTGCCCTTGGTGACTGCATCCTAATGAACGAGCAGAATAACGAGTGGAAAAAGTGAGGCATCGGTTTCTTCCTTTTCCTCTATACTAATCTAGCTACGGCTTCTCAAGTGTTCCTTCCCCATAAAGTTACATTAAGTTGCGCCTTCAAACCAGCCCTCAAAAACACCATGGCGGCAATGGAGGGGAGAGTCGATTACTCTAACTCGATCCAATCAAGAAGCACCAGACCTCATCGGAAATGAATCGGACGACGTCGGACCCAGACCTGAGCCAGAGCCAAACATTCCGTCTGATCTAGCAGCCTGTAGTAAAAACATATACAAATACACAATATTTTATCTACAATGATTTGGTACACCTAGACCTGATACAGTGAGGAGCTAGAGGAGTTGAATTATTATGGCAGCCCCTTTACAAGCAGATAGTAGAAATAGAGCAAGATTCATAACCCTTACAATGTAGGAAGGTTCAACGCCAGCGGCCAGCCTATGACGCAACTGGGTGAGCTACACCCTGTCACATGACTGCACCTCGCTTTCCCGAGGCCAGAGATTTGGTATAAAAAAACGAACAATTTGGGCTGGCCAGTTTGGCCAAATTTGAGGGAAATTGGAC
>JABCKI010005742.1:0-65222 GCA_018282025.1 Sphagnurus paluster
AGGCGCTGAATCAGCAACGCCAAATGCGCCCCCGAAGGCGTCGCCACTGTTCATCACAGCAATCAACAGGATGGCCACCCAAGAAAGTCTCTTTTTACACTCTATGGCAGCATTTTCATATTTTAATCAACCCAATTTTGTAATTTTTGCTTATCTGAACAATACATCAATGAAGAAAATGTCAGAAAAATTTTAGTTACTGTTCGAGCTCGACGTGGACAGCGTCGAGCGCGCCATGAAAGAGGTATGGGCGCCGTGTCCGTTAACGGGCCGAAATGTCACGCTGTTGGAGGTCCAAACTGTGGGAAATTTGATGAAAGTCGTTAACTGGTCGTTAACTTTGATACCCTGTTGAAACCGGCCATTTTGGCAGGGAAATCGTTAACTGGTCGTTACCTGACTTGGTTACAGAACAGGGCCTTATTCTTCAGAACCTTCATCTTTCAACCATGCAATCACTTCCTGTGCATTCTTGTTAGGTGGGAAGATGGGATACCACGTCTTGACCACCTTGCCATCTCTCACGGCAAGTGCCAGTCTCTTCACGAGCTTACGCCCTTGCCACTCTAATGTTGGCAGTCCCAACGCCATCACCCAATCTAGGCCCTCGTCCGACAACAACTCATACGGGAGTCCCCGCATCTCCTTCAACTCTTTCTGAAAGTACATCTCTTGTGTCGAATAACCGAAGATATGTTGCACACCCAAACGGTGCAGCTCTGTCGAGGTTTCCCCGAACGAGCACGCATGAGGTGTGCAGCCACGCGCGCCCGGGATCAAGTCCCACTCTCTGGGGACAACTTCATCCTGTGCGCCTGTCCGCGGGAAGCAGAAGATGATTACGAGCCCTTTAAGGACGGAGAGGTCAATTGGGCCAGATGAGGCAGTGGATGGGATCGCGATGGACGGTAGAGTGGTCCCGGTGAGGTGGGCGCATGCCCCATCATCGATGGGGATGGGTAGGTTATCAGGAAGGATAGGGGTCGGTGGGCGTCCTTGATCAAGCTAGCGTCAGTATAATTCTCTGGTAATACTATGGGTGTCCTTTGGGCTAACCGCTCATTTTGAATCCCGAGTTTGGTATCCACCACTTACAGTCAAACTTCTGACTCTCTTGTGATTGCGGACTCCGACACAACACGATGCCAAATATCACCACACGGCTTTCCAATGCTAATCGATCAATGTCTTGGTAATAACTTGTATGAAATTGAGGCAAGAGCAAGGGAGCCTCGTCTTTTTAAAGCTTATCGCCTGCTAGCTGCAGTTTGTTCACCAACCGTTTTCTGTGAGGAACACAAACTTGATCCCCCCGGTTCTAACATTCGAAAGCGCCATGAGAATGGACTTTGTTGCTGACTGCATCATCATCTGATCGCCGTCACTGGTAGCAGCCGAAATTGTCAATATTCGAATCCCCGAAGCTGGAGACGCATAGTACACGGAATAACGCCGGTGGAACCTGGGCAACGGGCTCAGCGCTCACCTTTCAGCTTCTGCGCTAGACTGTATGGTTCTATGATCGGCAGCACATGGAGATCCAGGTCATATGATGTCATACGCCCTTCATTATGCGCCACACCACATCATTCGTTTCAAGTCGCATGTACCCAAGCGGCGGCAAAATGCCAAAGAGTTGCATGGAAGCACAAACAGACCCCGCCAAATGACCCCGCATCTTGCACGCTCGTCTGTTCACTATTGCACTGGCACGCCTTCTATCAAGGAACCCAATTTTCCAAGGGATGACCACATTGCGGCGAGGCTCAAGCACGATGCCGGTGGCGATTCCCTCGGCAACGCATCCATGGTGTGCTATGCGGCCACGAACTAGTACGGGATTAAGAATAAGGCGCGTGGTCGGTACGTCGTCTGGCACAACGATGACAGAGGTGTTGGCTGGCTGGTGCGTATCCAGACCTCTTTAAGGCGCGGCGAACGCGGGAGCACCATTTGCGTGATAGATCTGCGAGGCCTGTCCTTGACATCCAAATTATTGCGGGGCCATCGCTGGTTTGTCAACTAGTTGTTTTTGGTGTGTTTCTGGATTGTCCGTGCACTATATCTTGTCTATTCATCTTTTAATGACGATCTGATGCGGAAATCTCAATCTGTAGCAATCTCAACTTATGGGATAGTTGAGAATGGTCAATGCACTCTCTGACCGACCGCACACCCTCTGATAGCTGCCACTTGGATGTGCTGAAATGTCCGCGGAAAAATCCCGGTGGAATATATGCAGAAATGAGTACGAGAGAATGAGCCGAGACATCACTGCGGCCTAGTGGTGCTTCGACAACTTCTAACACAGACATCTATACTTATCTAGTCGGTCGCACATGGACCTGTAGGTCATATGCACCTAAGCATGAACACGCCCCGGTGCGCCCTCTTCCCTCCATGGACTAGTTCGAAGCAATCAAGCAAAATACAGCGGCACAATCTCATTTGGCAATCCCCCGACGTTGTATTCTGCACGTCGCGCGGGCAATAATCGGCATTGATGCAAATTCTACGGCCGCCTGTGGAATTTCTCTGCTCCTAACTCGATGCTATAAGTGAGGAGAATTGAAAGAGATAACAACCCTATTCACATTGGAAAAAATTATCATGGCTTTCGGCTCCTTGTTCAAATCTCTTCTCGTCGCTTCCCTCGCCGTTCTAGGCGCGAGCGCTGCTTCTGGAACTTACCAACAAGTGACCAACTTTGGCTCCAACCCTACGAAGGTTGGAATGTACGTCTACCGTCCGCAAAAGGTCGCCGCATCGCCAGCGCTCATTGTGGGAATCCATTGGTGCACCGGCACGGCCCAGGCCTTCTATCAAGGAACCCAATTCGCCAACCTCGCTGACACGTACGGGTACATTGTAATATACCCGAACGCGCCGGATGCCGGGGGATGCTGGGACGTGCACAGCGCGGCGACACTCAAGCACGATGCCGGTGGTGACTCCCTCGGCATCGCCTCGATGGTGCGCTATGCTATCGCCAACTACGGTGTCGACAAGAACAAGGTGTTCATGGTCGGCACATCATCCGGCGCAATGATGACAGAGGTGCTTGCTGGCGCGTATCCAGACCTGTTCAAGGCAGGCGCGGCAAACGCGGGAGTACCGTTCGCGTGCTTCTCCGGCCCGGATATGTGGAATGGCGCTTGTGCAGCGGGAAGCATTAGCAAGACTGCACAGCAATGGGTACGTTATGCATTTTAGTTTGCGTCACTGTCTGCTTCTAAGTATGAGATGACGTAGGGCGACCTCGTGCGCAATGGTTACCCGGGTTACAACGGTGCACGCCCCAAGATACAAATCTGGCACGGCACTCAGTAAGCCCATTTACCTCTGTCCTTTTACCTCTTTTGTTTATTTTATTTCACTTTCAGGGATCAGACACTAAGCTACAATAATTTCAACGAGGCCATCAAACAGTGGACCAATATTTTTGGATACAGCACGAACCCAACTTCGACACAACAAAACTCTCCTCTCGGCGGTTGGACGCGCTATACTTATGGCCCGAACTTCCAGGCCATCAGCGCTGCCGGCGTACCGCACAACATCCCACTCCAGGATAAGGAAGTGTTGAAGTGGTTTGGTATCACATCCAAAATTGTAAATTCAACAGAAGTTCCAGACGAGGCAGGGGAACAAGCGTAGCGGGTTCGTTTGAGGTAAATCCTTTACTTCTGATGTGGAGTGTCTTGAACTAACGACTACTTTTTCTTCCAGAAAAGTCAACAAACAGACGTGATCTTGAACTTGCGATTCTTGAAATAGTTGTAGGGTTTCTAACGAGTGTCCAATCGATCGTTTTATCAGCTGGGTGACTCTTAGGACAAGGGTGGATAGGAAACATGACCAATTAATTGTGGGGTGCCAAATTTCTGTAATATAGGGTTAGTGGAAGAGCATCTTTGTACATGGGTGTGAAAGTCGCAGAGGACTCAGAGTGTCCACAAGGTTGTGGTGTGAACTTCAACTTGATCATACTACTAGAAGTCACTGCACGACTTCCGCGCGGCAGTCTTCAGTGTATCGCTGCGGCACATGTCCTCCGCTGCTTTCGGCTTTCGCAGATTCCCGGAATATCCAGAGCGAATGGTCGGGAGACTTCGTATGTGGGTCGTCGATGACCAGCCTCGGCGTGTGTGCCACGACCTGAAATGGCATGGGTCCATGCCGACCTTGCACCCTTATCACAATCACATGAGACATGAGTTTTTACTGGAAATCTTCATTCAGTATTTTTTCTTTCTAGTCGCCCGAGATCATCGGTTCGACTGTTGGTTGGAGGCATTGCGTTCAGAGTCAGACTCGATTAAAAGGCTCCTGCCAGTGTACGAGTTTCCAGTCATTAAAATTACAACTTCCGTGGTAGGACAATGATAGACAGATATTTTTATAACAAGTCAATGATTCAACAAGCGCCACACCCATGACCCATATGGGCTTCTCCTTTCAAGTACTTGCTTCCTGAATTCGTGTGGTCACTTTCTCACAAATGTCAAATCCTTTGTGAATAAATCATAATATGGTGGGAATGGGCTCAATGAGTCGCTGACCTGAAAGCACTGGGGTCCATAGGGAAACTGGTTTAATTGGCTGCTCGGGGTTGATCCATCACGGGAAATAGAAATCAGTCGGACGGAATCATCCACGTGGCCCTCCGTTGTGAAACCAGGAGTTCGCGCGCAGGTTCGCGCTGTTGAGCGACAGCCGTGGTTATAAATATTTCTCCCTGAAGTGTTCTTCAAAGCCATTCAACATCATGATTCACCGGTACGCATCATTTTGAAGACCTTCCCATACCCATAAATAAACGCATTTTGCGACAGCAACAATACAGGCGATGATCAATCTCAATTCAAGTTACCAACACGGGGGTTCCTGTCAGGTGTGCACCGAGGCTCAAACGTCGACTCAATCAGCAGGGTCTATTTCGATCATGTCTCGAGGCCACATGGTAGCGGCCCTGACTACGGTGCGAGCGGAGGTATTCTACACCATTGGTTATCTTCTCTTCATTGTTACCGCTTCAAGAACAGTCGCCACGCAAAAGTTTGAATTCAAACTCTGGACCGTGTTCAAAATTGGTTCAGGGCTTGGAGCGTCCCATGGGACTGTTATCACACGCCATAGATAGGCCTATCGCGGCCTGGGGTGGTCGTGGCATTGATCGATGGAGCACGGAATGATGTTTAACAGAAGTCGGAGGTCCGGTAAGGTCCATGTATGATGATGATGAATCGATGATGGATATGATGCAGATGGACACATTTGGGGTACATACCTTGAATAATGAAAGGGAGATCATGATGATGGTGCAACCGACTATGGCATGGGCAATAGTAGAATAATTATGCTGCACTTGCCCACTATGAGGTGGATGCTCATGGCAGGCAGGATCTGTGAAAGTACGGATGACGAAATTCGGGAGTTCAAGTGGGGGTCGCAAGCCCTGCGCGTGGGCACACACGGGCGCCTTTCCGTGCGAACGGGACGATCCTTCCGGCAGGTAGGGCGGGATCACTGCGCAGGCTTGCACAGGGCGGTGATAAAGGTGCACGCGGTCTTTCTGGGCAAGGTTGACTCGAAAACCGTGCTTCGGCCACATAGAGGCTGAAGGTCAGTTCATGATGCCTAATTCTGCAGTGGTATCAACCGCGGGGAAAGGCGAACTTCCACCATGACTACGTAGACACGGTTTTGACAGAGGGACAACAAGGGTTTAGCAGGTCTCTCTAGTCTTTCAAATATATTTCTGATGAGCGACAGAAGCCTTTATCGGGCGACAGAATTATGATCGGCAAACCTCGGTTGTTTTGCCCCTCGTACGGCCTAGCTACAATTGTTTCTTCGACATGTCGTCACAGAGTAACCGGATCCAATATTATTATAATATGGGGTTCAATATTTTTATCGTGCAGCCAGTATCCCGGCCACGTATAGCGTCAGCGTCAGAAGTTCCGAGAGAGTTCCTCGTAGTAATCCAAGGGCACTTGCGATTCTTTGAAGTCAGTCAAAATAGATATCTATGCATGCAGCACGTGGTTAGCCGCGAATTTTAGGTGCTCCTCCGAATTGACGTGAGAGTGAGGCTGGAGTCACAATCGCTTTGGTATGGTCTGGGTTCCTACCGTGAGTGAGGCAGTTCAGATCTGGAGTTGGCGCCTAGTTTCCATTTATTTTGCCGTCGCTAAAAGTTGCTAGCGATGAGGAGTCCATGTGCCGAGGCTAATGGGGGTAAAGATCTTTGGGCTGTACCTTGTGGCTGTACCGCCACTGAGTGGGACCAGAGACATGATAGAATGATCAAGAGGCGTGTGTGAACCTGCCAGAGTAATCCTTACTTTACCAAAGAGTGTCATATTTTCCTGGTTCAGGGAGCATGCAACGTTTGCCTCGAGGGATTCGAGGGATGGTGGATGAGTTGAACACCTGAGTTTACGGAGCCGATGAAGGTCGTGGGTTCAGCGGCGAGGATGCAAAGCCGAGAGCTTGGCAACGGAAGGATTGCCGTGTCAAGCCGTTGGTAGGGCGCGAGTGAAGAAATAAATGGTGATTCATTCCTTGGGGCTCACCTGCGGAGGGAGAAAGCGAGTCATGTGGAGGATGTGCGGAAGCTTGTTTATATTGGGATCAGGGGATAAGATTGGCTGTGATCCCTCAATCAAACCCGTGCAGGCTTGACCAGGTTCTTCGTGATTCTTCCTCGGAAATCTTTGCTTTGTTGTTACCTGAACCTTCCTTCTTTACCTTCATTTCATCCTTGACATTGATACTTGTCGCTGTCGGTTTGCCTGAAGCACAGAACTCGACACACTTGCACTGAGTTCAACACCAGTGCCTTTCATCAGCACGCCTACATATCCCTTTGTTCTGCTCGCCGAGGAACTATTTCAACTGGCGCTATCACATCGACGATATCACTGACGGTATGTGCTAAGTGTCTAGGTCTATTTTTTTTTTTTGGTTAGCGACGCAAACTGATCCCGTCGCCAGACTCATAAACGGATCTGCATTCTGCTATCACTTCCGTGCTCTCATGGACCACCACCACCATCACCCCATGTATCATCAACCTCCATCGTATGCCAACTATATCAGCTCAAATCCCTCTTCTACCCATTCTTCGCCCCATTCCTATGCCCAGGAGCTCGATCTTTACCACCACCCTTACCCTCCGGCCAACCCATACCCTCGGTCAATACGACCAGTTCAGTCGAAGAGCGCAACATATGGCCCTCTCCATGTATCAACCAATACATCTCACGAACTCGACCCGAACGAGCGTACAGCTCGCCCAGGGAATGCCCATCACCATACGCAATTTCATTCCCAGACAGTCCCCCTACTCCCGCATCACAACGCTGGCCAGGTAGCCCATGTGTCCATGGAACAGGATGGGCTAGGCCAGACAGCGAACGTATCAAACGAAGTGAGCAGACGGGACAGCAGCTACACCACCTCTACACCTGGGCTTTCTGGAGGACTCACACGGCCTCTCATGGCGGTTGAACAAGAACGACTAGCACACTTGGATAGACTCAAGTTTTTCCTCGCTACAGCACCATCGAAATGGGATCCCAATTCCAACGGATCCGCCGATGCACACCAGTCCTCTGGTCAAAACGGATTGAATATTCCGAACTGTTACTCTTCCGCGTCCTCCGGCAACGGCATGGATAGTAGGCCGATTCAGCTTGGAGGTCCCAACACGCCCCACCCTGCACTTAATCGGTTCCTACTTCCATCGCAGGAGTATGTTTCTTGTGTCCTTTGGAATGGACTGTACCACATCACAGGCACAGATATTGTGAGAGCACTGGTGTTCCGCTTTGAGGTGAGCTTCTGTATTAATTATGCTGACCCCTTCCTTTTCATTTGTATTATGAAATCCTCTATTAGTCTTCGATAGAATGATCACTGACGCGCTTCTTATCTCCAGGCGTTTGGCCGACCCGTGAGAAATATGAAAAAGTTCGAGGAGGGTGTGTTCAGTGACCTGCGTAACTTGAAGCCTGGCATAGACGCATGTTTGGAGGAACCAAAGGTTTGTCTTCGACTTTCCTTTTCCTTGGCCCCCCTGTCACCAATGTTTGTTCCGCTGTCAAAGAATGATCAGCACACTCATCGTTCTTCACCTTGTCTGCATTTTGATTTTTCAAGATTTCGAGCTGATCGACTCCACTTTTAACAGAGTCCATTCCTCGATCTTCTATTCAAGTATCAATGCATCCGTACACAGAAAAAGCAGAAGGTCTTCTACTGGTAATTCCAATCTTTGTGATATTCTAATCTGTGCTAAGTTTCCTGTAAATGAAGGTTCTCTGTGCCACACGACCGGCTTTTCCTTGATGCACTAGACCGAGATCTCAAACGTGAAAAGATGGGCCAGGATCCGACTACACACATTACGGGCGAGCCCGCACTTTCATTCACATACGACCCAAAGAAGAGCCTTTACGAGCAGTTCAGCAAAGCTCAAGGTGGACGTGATGGGGAGGGTGAGCTTGAGGCCGCTGTGAGGATCATCGAAGAAGGTGTAAGCGCACCCACCACCGTACCCAGTAACCATGAGGACGGTGACGCCAGTGCGACCGAGGAGAGCGAAATTAGTGATGCGGACGAGGTGATGGGCAGTGTCGATGGTGAGGATCGCCGGCGGAGCCTTCCCCCGGCGCTCCAGGGCACGATTGGGCTAGGAAGTTCATGGATCGCGGGAAACCCCGGGTACAAAATCCGCAAGAAAAAAGGACCGAAGAAGGAAGATGACGGTCCGCGTGGGCGCAGCACCAGCATGGGGATCGGCGAAAGATATGGAAGCCTTAGCCTCAGCAGGGAAAGGGTCGGGGACGGTTATGGCTTCTCTTCTGGTGGCGCCGATACGGTCAGTGCAGCAGACATGTTCGTCATGCAGGCGCATGGAGAACTGGGCGACGGCATAGTAAGGAAGAGGTCAACCCAGCCGACTGGGGAGGCAGGGCTTTATTATAACGAAGGAGGCCAGCCTCAAACGCAAGCTCAACGCTTCTTATCATCCACGCCTGGGGGTGGTATACTGAGAGGGCATCATCGCGGACGGAGTCACGAACAGCCCCACCGGCATACGTATCCTTTGGCACCCCCACCGGCAACCACGGTTGCAGCAATGTCTGCTGGATACAACCCTTCCTTTGCTCAGCAGCAGGCGCAGTTGCACTCGGGTCAAGCACAACCATTCGATGGTATGGACCCGGATTCGATGACGAAGAACAAGGCGTTCGTGTGCCCGCTTTTCTCCTGTGGTCGGATGTTTAAGCGGATGGAGCATCTGAAGCGGCATCTCAGGACACATACCATGGAACGCCCTTATGCGTGTCCTCAATGCAAGAAGCGTTTCTCGAGGAGTGACAACCTCAATCAGCACTTGCGCACACACGGGCGCGGCGGCAGCGGAGCTGCAGGCGGGGGTGGCGCCTTGGGACTCGGAGTTGGCGACTGGATCGACAACAGTGGGGATGACGGTGAGGGAAGTGGTAGCGGCGGGAGTGCGGATGGCCGCGGAGAGAGCGTCGGCAGGGACGGCGAGGCTGGCAGTGTGGAAAGTGACTTTGAAGAACTAGACGGAGAGGAGATGTCACGGTTCTCGGCAAACGTCAATCAACTTGGTCTGGGAATGTTTGGTGGCGCCATGAGCATGGGCGTGGCGGCTTTCAACTCGAACGCCTTGGGTGCATATGGCACCGATATTGACCCACAGGTTTGCGAAGTCGAGGTCCAGGGTGACTTGCAGGATGTTTCTGGAGATGAAGAGGGTTTGATCATGCGTGCCGATAATGGACACCAAAGTTTTGACCAGAACTTGTACTATCCGACCCCCAGCAGCTTCCCGATGAATACCCAGTCACAGATGAACGACTTCGATCCAAGCTGGGCTGTCCGAGCCCAGCCTAGCCCAGCCTTCAGCAACGTAAGCGCACCATCCCCACCGCCTGGCTCCATACCCCACATTCGCAGTCGCTCTTCACTCGCCAATGCATCCGGCTATCGTACCCACTCCTCTTCTTCCTCAGCCTCGTCATCCGTCTATGGCGATGACTATATGACATCCCTATCTGCACCATCTCATAAACAAGCATTCGATCACGCAGCACTCTATCCTTCTGACATGCTTGAGTCTGCGGCTATTGCTGCCGCCGCTGGAGGACCAGGCCCAGTTCGCCGGCATCGCAGCATGACCCCTTCAGTTATGCGCGCCGGCGACGCAGCCCGAAGGCCCATGACCGCCAGCAGCTCGGGTGACTTCCAGGCGAATGATTCCCCTAGCAGTACTTCCAGCCTGGTTCTAAGCGGAGGCAGGGGCTACCATCCATATGCTGCTTACAGCTCTTCTTCGCGGGCGGGTTCAACACACTCGAGTCCCTCCGTATTTTCAATACCGCTAGCTGGAGAATACCCCCAGAATATGCGACGCTCTGAGTCACGAAACTCCAATATGAGCGGGATGCAAGAACAGATGCGGCAGATGATGAGCATGAACATGGACGGCCAGCATCCGTCGACCTACCGCACTGACTCGCCCTTCGTCCAGACCGAGTCGCCTGCCCCATTTACCACTGAGCTTCCACCTCCTGGGCAATTCGGGGGGGAGCAGTACGGACACGCTCAGGGTGCCCCTGTACCGCAGCAGAACAACATCTTTAGCTTGGATGGGAACATGCAAGACCCTGGTCAATTTGTGATGCAACGCATGAATAACGACTCCTATTACTCACAACCCCACGCCCAACACACAACTCTATGAACACCTGAAGGATGTGGCTTGCTAGTTGCCCATTATCCTTCACGAATCCCGACCTCACTCACACTATCCTATTTCCTCCTATTGGAACTTAATATGGAAACGATATCCAACAATCATGTCCTTAATCTTCATCCCTCTTTCCATGTTTTCACGACATCTACGCTTTTCGACCTGGCCGTTCAGGGGAATCAAGTATACCCCCTCGGTGTTTTCGCTGTCTTGCTTTATTATCTCACCACCTGTTTCCATATCATCGTACGTCCGTCTATCGACCACCTTGTTTTTAGTATTAGTAGTGTCTCCTGTTTCTCTTGTCCTCTGTTCAATCGACATCTAACCCCGTATTTAAAGTACATCGACTGTTAACATTATTTATTTGTTCTCTTCTATTATTCCTCTGCTTTAGCCTAATACCCGCGAGGTTACCCTCGATAATACAGCTCGTTGTGTTTATGTATCGACCAAATGTTATTTTGGAAGTATGAATACCTCGTAGAAGGTTGCGAAGTGAAGTTACCAGATCGCCGGGAATCAATCTCAACGATATTATGGTTCTTTGCAAGGTCCGTGAATATTCGAAGAGGATTTTAGAAGTGACTTTGTAGTTGTGGGCCTTTTTCTGTCTTTCTTTCTGACTTGATAAGTTTATTCGGGCGAGATGGCGAGGATATGAGGCAAGCGAGGTGGGCACGTGGCGCTGAAGGTTCTTCTCTTGACATCAAGCACCTGTCGCTTTTCTTTAGTAGTGACCACTGGCAACTCGGAAATTGGCCTCTGGTCTGCACTGACCTGTACGTCAATCGTCTGCAAACTCACTATCGTTTCCCTTATTTAATCGGGCACGCACACGCAGCTCTCTTTTTTATTAAGGCCACGCCATGCCCTCGTTTCTGTCCAAGGTCTTTGGACGTAAGAAGGACGACAAGGAGTCCCCACGTTCGCCCGGTCGTGTGTCTGATCCAGACCTTTTGGATGGAAAGTTCGAATCTGTCTCTCCGAGCGCTACGAAATTTCCGGAGGTCGTCAACGGGAAAGATCAAGCTGGCCAATTGAAGGAAAAGGATGCGAGCTTTACTCTCTTTCGAGCAAAGTCTCCGACCACTTCTCCGACGGAGAAGCGCAAAGCAGACGTACCACACCTCTCATTGAATCTCCATGATCCCCTGGACGACCCAGCCTCGCGCACGTTGGGAGCGGTCTTTGGGACAGACCTGAATGCTCAGGTGGTTCTTTCGGACTCAACTATTGACAATCGTCGTCTTAGCCCACTGGAAACTCTTTCATTGGTGCAAGCATGCTCACAGGTCATAACGGCACGAGGTACGTTGAATGCTGCGCATGGTCATTATGTAGCTCACTCGTTTCGCAGGCCTTGAGTCACTAGGGATCATGCATCCTCATTGGTACTCTGCCTCCCCAGAGGCTCAAAGAAGGCTGATTTCACTCTTCATCCAATCTTTGGCTCCCAAAAGCCCTAAATCCACACTCGCTCAAACACCCCCAGCTGACGCATTCGAGTCAGAACTATCCTCTACCCGTTCGGCCTACGACGTGGCAGCTGTCCTTCGATGGGGCCTACGACACCTTCAGTTAGAGGGAGACTCCTTCGGCAAAGAGCGTTCATGGTACAGCAACTTCTTCGAGGCTGAGCGCTCTGCCCAGTATCCACAGAATGGATTTTCCGTGATCCTTGCTCCCACACTCCCTCCATCTCATCTCAAGCTACTTGATGCGACGCTCGAGGTATTCTCCTCCCTAGCCGCCCACGCAGAAGCCAATGGTATTTCTGGCAGCAAGCTTTCCAAGTTCTTTGGTCTTTGGCTCTTGACTGTCCCGAGGATACACGACAACGATGATTGGACTACTTTCTATGCTAACTGGGAGCGTGCTGGTCGTATCCTAGAACACCTATTCCTTTCTCGTATCAGGTCTGTCATTCAGTGCCTCATGCAATTATCGGATCTCATTCTCCTACAGGGATGAAGCTGTTCGTTTAAGAATGCCTACGCGACTTCTCGAGCTTGTCCATCAATACCCGTACAACAAGAACACTCCTGACACAGATATCCTTCCCCGTCCCCGCTTCTCCACACGGCAATATGACGCCTTGTTCATTCGTATCGAGACTGACCTACCAGAGAAGGGGGACCAGCCTGCGTACGATCCTCTTCGGCTGATTTCTGCGGCTCTTCAAGCCACTACGGTGACTGACGCAGGCCAATATGCCACTATATGGGAGATCATCAGGAAAGCGGGTGCGGATGGCGACAATAACTCCCCCGGTGCTCACTCAGGACTTGGTCACATCTTCGCTGATGAGACCCTCCGCCTTATCTCCCTCATCCCCACTGAAAACGGCAGACCCGAGCCCGATTCGCCTAGCTTCAACTTCTACACCCGGCCCTCTGGAAGGCGCTCCTTCTCCTTAGACGGCAGCAGCCCCGCTGCATCTGCCGTTGCTGCGCCAAGTAATGGTCTCTCTGGACACACCAAACCCGCCAATGACCCTGTTGTCTCACCCTCCACGCCCTTGTTGGGAACTGACTGGATAACTTTTTCTACCTCGGGTTTCTTGGAAAGCAGTTCTGAGAAGCCGCTCGCCGCTACGCTATTGGACAAGCAGAAGGATATGGAGGTCACCCTTCCCAAGACTCCGTCACCCCGTTCCAAAGTTAGCAATGGTCACAAGCCCCTGGAAAGCTCACGCGCTACTCGGCATACTGATAGTCCCAAGTCCGATAAGGACTCCCTGAAGACCTTCTCTCGATCCACCCATGTGTCTTTGGTTCAACTTGATGAAGCCTTCATCGATTTCTGGAGTGATGCACTACTTGATCCCATTTCATCAACCTGGCCTGCATTCGTTATTTGCAAACTTAAGAACACACTTCCCGGCATCGAGGTGGATGGTAAACGCATCGAGTGGCTCGTAGTCGAGCAGACATACAAGCGCCCCGCTCCAACGCCTACGTCAAGCACCCACGAAGGCCCCACCCCCGATTCTGCGCGTCGCAACCGGGCGTCCTCACCCAACTCTTTCAGGTCCGAGGCAACAATCAATTCAGTGCGCAAGCGATTCAGCTTCTTCACAAGTGGACGTACATCCACGTCGTCAGAGAAAGCTACGAAGACCAGAAAGGGGGCAGCGCAAACCCCGCGGATCGGCGAGATGGGCGAAATCCTCGCAGAGATGGATGAGGGCAATGAGCGTGAAAAGGAGAGGAAGGGTAACAGCGATACGGTTAGGGTGCGGATCCCGTCGCCCAAGCCGAGGATGTCGGTGGATGTTACTAAGAAGTCTGTCGATGTTACCAGGAGGAGTATCGACGTTATGAGTAAGACGCCTACAATTGGTCAAGCGGCGGGAGCTGCTGCTGTTATGGCCGGAGCTGCAGCAATCGCTACTGTCGTTTCCACCGATGGTGTAACGCCAGGAGAGCCTTTGACCCCTGCTGACATGATCTGTATTCATCCCGGGAAGTCTGAAGGAGCCAATGGGCACGCTAACGAGGCCGCCGCTACATCCACGAGTCACTTGCAAGAGGCTGTCGAGCCTGCTCCTGCTCCTCAAGTAGTGCCTGAGGCTTCCTCGGAGCCCACAGTTGCGGAAGTGAAGACCGACATCGTGGAAGCCGCTGCTCCCATTGTTCCTGAGCCTGTCTCTCTTGAACCCACCCCCGTCGACACCGTTGCTGCTGATGAGCCCACGCCTGCTTCGGCCGACGTGTCGACCCCTCTTGAGGAGCCCACCCCTGCTGCATCTGCCGCGGCAGCCATTCTCGACAAAGACATCACACCTCCTACTTCCGCTGCCGCCACAGAGCTGGATGACCTTGCCAGCCCTGAAACCGTGGTAGAAAAGCCTATCCTAGTTGCTCAAGACCATGTGGAGCCCACCTCTGCCACTGCGACAATCTTTGAACCCACGGAATCTGAAGTCGCTCAAGTTACCACCATTAGTGACGTCGTTGAACCCACACACGTTGCTTCCGCAGAACCTAGTATAGCAGGAACGGAAGCGGGTGCTACCCCCGCTCAGGAATCCCCTGCACCTGCGTCGGCTGTTGATGAATTGATGGAACCCCATGTTGCTGAGGTGAAGGATGAGCCCGTCTCTGAGGTGGTGGACCCTACCGTCACCGAAGTCACCGCCGTGGCTGAAGTACCAATCGTTGAGGCTGAACCCGGCCAAGAGGCCGCTGTGGGTGAATTGGGTGTGATTACTGAACCTATTACTGCGGAAGAGCCTACTACCGAGCCTACCACACCACAAGAACTTGCCCTCGTTGATGCGCCCGCTGCTGAAGAAAAGTCGACTGCCCCAGAGGTGCTAAAGTTTGAAGTCGTCACTGAGCCTGTTGCTCCGGCTTCCGCCACGGACGAGTTCGAGAAAACTGACCCAACTCAATCGACAGGTAAGAACATGTTTCACTCATTCAGACTGGTCACTCATCATGACACATTTCACTACTAGATAACGTTGCAAACGGCGCTGTTGATGCACAGGTTGAAGAGTCATCGTCAAAGGGTGATGACACTCCTGCTCAAGAGCCCAAGGGACTTGAGGTTGAGGAGAACCAATCGGACTTGAATTTATCCGCACCGACTGATGATACCACCACCGCCTGATGCTGCACATGAATAAACACAATTGTGTTTAGATCTACGGTGGCTGGCCTTTGTAAGCCTGACCACACTTTGCAGCTCATAAGCCTCTTTATACCCGGAGTGCAGGAATCTCAGCATACCCCCAAGCTCGATCTTCTCATTTTCATTTTTCCTCTCTTCCTTCCCTCGGATGGATATGGATACATGTTAGCCCCTCACTGTCCATCGTTTGTTGTTCGTCAATTCGTGATCACATGCATTACCTTTTCACTTACATCCACGAAGTTACTCTCCGTCATCATGCCCCATGCCGCGTGGCTCAAACTCACTCCTTCTCGGACTTGCCCCATATCTCCAGCCCCAAGTGCGAGAATCATCACCCCCATTTACGTTACTACTAGTACATACACTCTCCAAAGACGCAGCGTGCGCCGTCCTCTCTATTTACGTCCTGAATATTACTAGCAAATTATTTCTCTTTGTTCATAGCCGAAGAGGTTGAGATCAAGCCTTTCCTCCCGATACCGATATCTATGGTTATGGATGCCAACACAATCGATGGGAGAGGAACACGACTCTTAACACTGGGTGACTTCCCGCTGGAGTCTGACAACGATTTAGAAACAAGCGATGGTAGAATTTGATGAGATCCCATCATCGAGATCGGATTTAGAGACCATTTCTGGTTTACAGAGGGGTCGGGAGGCCTCTGCAGACTGAATTCAGGTGAAAAAGCCCGGACTTTTGACCTAATGCAGCCTCGCCATCACGGTTGATGGCAAATTCTACAAATTATAATTTCTAGATCGTTGTCAGACTCCAGCGGGAACAGCGACTTTTGAACCTGGCCCGGGTTCCGGGCGCGCGCGGTTGCCCAGGCACATATCGGATAATACACGATCTTATCAAGGTTTATTTTTTTCGCGCATTTCCGTAGACAATTGGCACGAATCCGGCCTTGGTGCGGTGCGGCGCAGACTCTATCGCCGCAGACCGGCGGTATATTCTACAAGGAGTGTGTATTCTGTAGAAAGGAACTACAAAGGAGCGCATTAGTCTCAGAATCACTACGATGGAGCTTTATACAACTGGTTGGCCTTGCATGCATGTTGCTGTGAGCGAGATGTTTCTCATGGTTGGTGCTTATTTCGGCGGCCAACGAATGACGTCGGTGCAATCAAGTCATTCGTGATCTGGAAATCGTATAAGAGCATCTCTCCTCCGCGCTAACGACAGAGGCTTCATCTCTCTCCCCACCATGACCTCTACCATCGACCCAAAGTCGATCGGCAAGCCCCCCCGCCCCCGACGCCATGTGCGCACCCTCACTGGTGAATACCCTTATCGCTATCATTCAGGGGCCGTCCTCATCGTGCACGACGAACAGGCTATTTTCCAGAGAAGGACGCGTCTGGAAAAGAGAAATGGCCTCGCGGAGAAGAGAAAGTCTGGAAGTCGGCTATGCGCGCCCTCGACACCGGTCAGTAGCATGAGCATTGTATTCTCGCCACCGTTATCTTGCTAAGAAGATCCCATCTTATAGACGTCGATAACATCACCAAATCATTCGTCAACCATGTCCAGACCTCTCTCGCACGTCAACCCTACAGCCTCGGTATGTATATGCGCTATTGATGTCAAACTGGTCCTTATATGGGTAATGTGTCCTTAGACGATCTTGGTGCTTATCAGGCTGCGGCCTTGTCCGTCCGCGACAATCTCCTAGTCGGTGACCTTGATTGCTCTTCTCAGTCATGCCCTAACAGATCGCACAGGTCAATTGGAATGAGACACAGGTCCAGTACAACCGCAAGGCGTCGAAGCGCGCTTACTACCTCTCCCTCGAATTCTTGATGGGTCGTACGCTAGACAATGCAGTGCGTATTGTTGCACTTTCATAAATATATCTACTCGTACTCACCCAGGGTTCATGTACAGCTCCTTAACCTCGGCCTGAAAGAAGAGTACAAGACAGGCATCAAACGCCTCGGGTTTTCCATCGAGGACATCTTGGAGAAAGAGCGCGACGCTGCGCTCGGGAACGGCGGCCTCGGCCGTCTTGCCGCATGTTACCTCGACTCTTCGGCATCCCAGGTACATATATATCCCCATCCTTCATGCCAGGTACTTACCCGAGGTTTGACGTCACCAGGAACTTCCATTGTGGGGATACGGTCTGCGTTACAAGTACGGGATCTTCCAGCAACTTATTTCGCCCGAGGGCAACCAACTCGAGGTATGTAGTTGCCTAACAGCATGAGTGCATAAGTCCAAATACTTATCTGATGCCTGCAAGGCCCCCGATCCATGGCTTGATAACCAGAATCCTTGGGAGGTGCGTTTTATATGTATACATCCAACTTTTTTTTTATCCATTGATGTGGATGCTACTCGAGTAGCTCCCTCGTCTTGACGTGGCATATGACGTACGCTTCTATGGCCAAGCAGAGCGTCTCTCAGATGAATCGGGTCGCGCCCAGTGGGTGGGTGGACAGGAAGTACTGGCAGTTGCGTACGACGTGATGATCCCCGGGTATGGTACACGGACGACGAACAATCTAAGGCTGTGGGAGAGCAAGCCTAAGCGTGGTTTCGACTTGAACTCTTTCAATGGCAAGTACCCGAAGTACCTGACTTGCCTTTGGAATACTGAAGAGGCTTGATGCAGCGGGCAATTACGAAGGTGCCGTAGAGTCTTCGAATAGCGCAGCAGCGATCACGTCGGTACTCTACCCCAACGACCATACGTATGTTATTCATTTGGATCGTCAACTCACCTGACTTTGATCATTCTTTGCAGTACATGTAGGTCCAAATATGCCACCCAATCATGAATTTACTCATTAGACAACCCCCGACAGTCGGCAAGGAGCTCCGTCTTAAGCAACAGTAGTCAGTTGGCTCTCCCTTCACTAATATTAGTGTGATGAGTCTGACAAAAATATAAACTAACAGCTTCTGGACCGCCGCCAGCTTGGCAGATATCCTGCGCCGATTCAAGAACCTCAACAAGCCTATCACCGAGTTCCCCGATTGTATGTCACCCCTAATTGGTTCCCCCATCTACTGTCAACTTGACTTCGAACATCGCAGACGCTGCTATCCAGTTGAATGACGCACGTGCTCCCTGTCTTTCCCTTGCGCCTGTTTACTGACTTGTATTGTGGAATAGACTCACCCGACTCTCGCAATCCCCGAACTCATGCGCATTCTCATCGACGATGAGGACCTGTCGTGGAATGTTGCCTGGGGTATTGTCACAAACACCTTCTTCTACACCAACCATACCGTGCTGCCCGTACGTAACTATCTTCTTAGATTTTAATGTCTCCTGCTGAGTGTGGACAATAGGAAGCGCTAGAGAAGTGGCCCGTCCCCTTGATCGAGCATGTGCTACCGAGGCACATGCAGATCATTTACGACATTGTGCGTTATCTTCTATCTTGTTTTTGTTTTTGTTGCCCTTGTGACACTTGCTTTCCAGAACCTGTAAGAAACTTGATTGCTAGGCAATCTAACTCTGCTAATCAGGTCATGTCAAATACGAAGATTCTTCTTACAAGGTGGGTAGCAATTCACCCCTTGAAGTATCATCCATAGTTATGTCGTTCCATCTTTTCATAGCTGTCGAGAAGAAGTTCCCCGGGGACCGGGATAGGCTCGCACGCATGTCGCTCATTGAAGGTCAGTCGACCACGTCTTGTGGCCTATGATTCTATTTCTGATAGCCTGGTGAATACAGAGGGCCAGCCCAAGCAGGTCCGCATGGCACACCTTGCGTGCATCGGTAGATCCTTCTCCCTCAATCTTTACCAAAATATCTAATCAATCATATAGGAAGCCGTAAGGTCAATGGTGTTGCGGAGGTATGCGCCCCTAATGTTTTGAACGTTTGTTCTTATAATAACCCAATACATTGTTACTCAATAGCTCCACTCCGAACTCGTTCAGACGACAATCCTGAAGGACTTCGTGGAGTTTGAGGGAATCAGCAAGTACGTTACGCTTCTATTTTGACTGATATTTTTGTTTATGTTGGATCTCAGATTCGGGAATGTCACCAATGGCGGTAAGTTCAGTGATAGCGTCATATATTTCGGGATCTTAATTTCCGCACAGTCACCCCCCGCCGTTGGCTTGACCAGGTTTGTCCCCATCCCTATGATCTATGATTCGCCACTGAATTACATCATTGATATAGTGTAACCCCGAGCTCAGCGCGCTTATTTCCAAAACGCTCAAGTTGGACAAGGCTGTGTGGCTAAAGGACCTCACAAAACTTGAGGGCCTGCTACCATTTGCGGAAGACAAAGCGTTCCGCAAAGAGTGGGCTGCAATCAAGCAGCGCAACAAGGAGCGCCTGGCACACCACATTCAGACAACGCTCGGCCTGACCGTCAATACGAATGCGCTGTTCGATGTCCAGATCAAGGTGCGCATTTGAGATTCTTTGCGACGACCATTTTGACACCGAGTTTTAAATAGCGTCTCCACGAGTACAAACGTCAGACTTTGAACATCCTAGGTGTCATTCATGTATGTGGATTCGTTCTATGGGAAGCAGATCGAAGACTGATGCCAGCGTTATAGAGGTACCTTACCTTGAAGAACATGACCCCTGCGGAAAAGAAGAAAGTGAATAACCGTGTTGTTTTCTTTGCTGGAAAGGCTGCACCTGCTTGTGAGTGATCTACCTTTTTGACATCCTCTTCAGGGCGCTAACAACATTTTGGTCGATACCAGACTATATCGCGAAGCTTGTAAGGATCCACCGCTAACATCTTGCATTTTCCCCGACTAACTCATGCGCAGACAATCCGCCTCATCGTTAACGTCGCACGCATCATTAACGCGGACCCGGACACTAAGGACTACCTCACGCTCTACTTCCTCCCTGACTATTCCGTCTCGCTTGCCGAGGTGCTCATCCCCGCCTCTGACATCAGTCAGCATATTTCCACCGCCGGCACTGAGGCCTCGGGCACTTCCAACATGAAGTTCTGCCTTAACGGAGGTTTGCTCCTCGGTACTGTTGATGGCGCGAACATCGAGATCGCCGAGGAGGTTGGAGAAAGCAACGTCTGTTAGTACATGGACTTATTCCAGATCTCTAAAATACTGACGATCGTTATTATTACAGTCTTCTTTGGTCATCTCACTCCGTATGTCGTCAACTCACGTGTGTACTATTAATACTGACTTTCGTTGGGTTATTAGTGCTGTGGAAGACCTGAGGTACCAACACCTCTACCATCCCATTCCAATCGAACAGAAGTGCCCTGCCCTTGCGCACGTTCTCGACCAGATCTCTGCAGGTCTCTTTGGAGACAACCATGTCTATGAACCGTAAGTATACTCCCTCGACCGCTCATACACTTTGGCTAAACCTTTCTTGGATTACAGGCTTCTCGGTACCATCCGGCAGGGTGATTACTATCTGCTCTCCGATGACTTTGATTCCTGTGGGTGCTTCAAGCCGAGTAGATTCTCAGCGTCTGATTCGATTTCCAGATATCGCGGCATTGGGTATGGTTGATGAGGCATACAGCGATACTGAAGAATGGATCAAGAAGTCTATCCGTACCACTGCCAAGGTATGTCCCTTGAACACCTTCCTTTGTGATATGGTTTCTCGTATTTGTCTGTTGTAATAGATGGGAAAATTCAGCTCCGACCGTGCAATCAACGAATATGCAGAGAGCTACTGGAACATTGAGAAGACTACCGTTACGAAGGATTGAAGAAACAGGACTTTGAATCATTGAAGAAAGATACAGATGGCTATTGTGGCATGAATTGATAACATAAAACTATATATGATTTGTGTCTGTTACCTCGATTTTTGTACTATGATACAACACCAAAGGACCTTTGATTACAATACGTTTCCCCAGCTGAAGTATAAGTCTGTGGCTGCCCCGTCCATAAGTACAGTGCAGATCCAGATATGTTCTCAATCCTTTGTGTTGACACTTTAGAGCACTTGTAAATTCCCAAGTGGGACACCACTTTTGCGACACGCCTTGATGCAGGCCATGAATTCATCGAAGCCCATGCCGAGAGAATTGAAAGGGAGGTCGGCACTGAAATTCCAGTTCCTTGTTACTAGGGTATGTAGGGACCTGAATTTTCGGTTGCTAGTGTCATGAATATCCCTTAGGCATGAGTTCAAAGCACCGACAAGTCCTGGATTATTCTCGGTAACGTCTATCATCCCCAAGGTTTCGATTGCCCCGAATTCAAGCCATGATTCCATGGGGAGGGGGATGTCAACAACATATAGAGACTGAAGACTGGCATAGATCTGCATTGTTGAGCAGAGTACTGGTAACATATTGTCTTGAATTCGGTCATCTCCGTCTTGAGCCACGAAACGATCCCCTATTCTAATGCATATTTGCGGAAATTTTGAACGTGGATCGTCTGGCTGTGGCCATGATTCTATGCAGTATTCGAGTTCGGAAAAGAAACTTTCAACAAGGCCATCAGGCCCAGATTTTCCGTGGCGGACTTCAAGTTTTACGACAGGCATAGTCCGCGAGGACAGTAAGGTGCCGAAGCGTTTCAGGGAGGGGACGCGGACCGACTGTTCCCATACGTATCCGCCTCGAAAAGGATCAAAGCGGATGTCGTGAGTGACATTGAGCGGATAGGATAGATGGAGGAGAATATGTTCGATAGATAGAAAGTCATAGTAATGGAGCGAGATATGTTGTAGCCTGGGGAGATGGGCGATTCTCTGCGGATCAAGATCATCGGACTGTCCATGCATGTTTTCTAGCGCAAGGTTTTCGATATTGGGCGATGCTTCAATAATGAAGAAGACTTCAGAAAGATGTGGCGCAGATATGTCAGGGTTCTGATGTCCCAGCTTCAGATATAGGGTGGTGAGCCCACTAAGCAACAAAAAGTTTTTCGGCGATATCCTAATACCTTCGAGCTCAAGTGTGCGTAGCTGCGGCGCCTGGTAGGAAAATATGTGGGCTGACAGTAATACGTCTTCTTCATAAGGAGATGAGATTTTAAGCCTCTCAAGAATGAGGTTCGGTGGTTTAATCGGAGGGGGGAAAGAGTCGTCAAGGTTGAATACAACTTCGTGTAAATGAATATAGTTCTGCGCCTTCAGTTCAACATTTCGAGCACGAGGAATTTCTTGAAGTGCTGCCCGGACTGAAATCAATGTTTTATAGTCGTAGATTTCGAAATCGACGTCCAAGGGAATTACAGCGGAGCGAGACAGAACCAACTTTGTCAGGTCTTCAGATCGCAGTGTCGTGATGTTGGTCCACATTTCCGGGTTGCGCAGGGAAACAGACCTCCAATGTGAGCACACGAAGGAAACCTTGATCCAAGGCATTTTCGCGATCCCGCGCTGCATTTCTGCATTCCATACAAAAATTCTCCCGAGCAGTTCTGGGGGCAAGCGTGCGATTAAGCTCAGAGAATTATGGCGTCTTTTCAAAGCCAGGATAGAGTTATTCAATTCTTTAATAGAAACCTCAGCTGCATCGATTGCAAGAGAGATTTGAGTGTAAGCTGCCTGCCTGTCTTCGTAACTGCTCAAGCAAGATACATCGATGAGATTTATGAGATCTGCAGAAATAGAGTTGAATATTCATTCAAGAACAAAGAAAAGGGCCAAGGAAGATTGTTATAGTTCTTACTGGAAAGCGTCATACCAAAGACAGCAAATGACTTGTCAGGGAAGCGACTGAGACCACTTGAAGCATTCTCAGCGGCGTCCAGAAAACGGGATCGGAGTTTCAAATTCACCCCGGACGTCATGTGCACAGATCCTCACAGAGTCATTCACGGTGGTAGAAATTTCACAGTCCTTCTGGCTCAAGTAAAACTCGTGTCCGACCCTTTTAGAACCACACTTCATGATCGGTTCATTTGTAATAATAAGCGGTACGCCGTGCACCCAGTGTGTGTGTCGCAGTCACTCTAGATGGCTTTATTATCAAAAGTGCCAGGTAATGTAAGCCCTTTTTTATATCAAGTTTTGCGATGTCCTGATCCTCGGAGTGAGACAGGCGTCAAATATCCACTGGGCCAAACCACAATGCAAAGTTCATGAGCCCTTGAAACATCATAGGCGAAGAGAGACCTGAAGACTGGTGCCAAAATCCGCCAAATTGGCTTATGCAGTAAAAATATCAGGATTGATTCGGTTAAACACCTAAAAAATCTAGACTGATGGTGAGAGCAATTTGTAATAAGCGTGAACGTACGGGAGGTTGGCATAACTCGCCGATATTAAGTTTCCACTAGGCCACATTAAAAATTTCACATAATTTTGCGTAGGATACTTGGAGTTACTTGGAAAGTGCGTGTGGATAACACCGCGCCAACTTGGCACCGGAGAGGCGAGGTATTCAGGAGCTTGCACCTACCTGGCGGGGCAAGCGGATATCATGTGTCACACCGAGCGGATAAGATACATGATGAAAGCCACCCTTCATCTCGTAAGAAATCGTCATCGAGAGCTAGAAGGCATAGTTGTGATAGTGATGCGCGATTTTTCGTCACTGTTGGGCCGCCGATACGTGTTTTGCAATGTCAGGTTTCGATGTTGACTAGCGATGAGGTCCGGAAATTAGTGTGGCGACATTCCAGACTCCAGGCGTAACAGCTTTAGAAGGAGGTTTGCGAGCTCAACAAGTACAGCAAAGTAATGGCAATACATACACTGAAACCTTTGGGCTTTTGATCATTCTGCGTCGGAATAAAATGTTGACCAAGAGTGGAGCACTCAGATGATATGATGATATTCTCATGGAGTTGTGGCGGAGAGGGAATAAATTTCCCTAAGTGTTCACATTCCAGTGTATATGAGATGTGTGGGGTGTCCAGCGAAACGGCCAAAGTGAGTATGCTAGCAGCAAATTGAAGGATTTTCTAGCATTTCGCGCCTTACATATCATCATTATGTTGAATATCGTCTTGAGCACTTCGGTAGGCAAGCCTGCAATTACGCTGCGAGCGTTACAGTACGACTTCAAGTCTAGTGTTGAGGCATTTAACGCGTTATAGGCTCCTGTGCGGCTAAATGTGAGAAGAGGCTGTATCTCGAGCTTCGTGGACGCAGGATGGATAGACAATGGAGGTTTGTGTGTAGGATGTACGCTGTGCTGAGGCCATTTCTCAGGAGTCATAGCCCATAAGTAGCCCTAGAGCGAATATTAAAAGTCTTTACTTGATGCAAGCCTGGTTTCGAGCCACAGTATTAAAAGTCTGAGTCGTTTCTTCTATAATGGAGAGAAAGCCTTGAGGCTTGAAATCGTAGGAAAAAAAGAAACTATGGCTGCAGCACATATAGCTTGATGAAGCTTCAAGCTGATCAATCCTAGCCCAAGCACCAGTACCATGGATGTTAAGAGAGATTTCGATAAGAGCCTGCAGCGGTGCCGGTAAGCCCCTGGGTTCCATCCGTTGATCATGATCAAAATTCAATCAAATGGTCCGCAGCGCCTTCACACGTGACAAACACACCAATGCCTCACACACTTGCTGAGCTCAACTTCAATGACAAGAGTCTTGAACCGGCAGGTAGTCCGTTCCTTGATTTTATCTCTGTAGAAGGATCGGTACCGACACCTATCGCAATTCAGAGCTTGAACTTAGCTTCCAACTTTGGTGAACAATGCCGAAAGAACGTAGTGAACGGATTACCATCCTCCATATCATTCCTCGTCTCGTCGTCCCTTACACCACACGCAATTTCCGCTTTTCTAGGGTACACCCACGTATCCTGAGGCCCCATGGATGCGCCGCAATTTCGGGTACATGCGGCGACGGCCTGTGGGGCCAAGGCTAAAGGAAAGAAAGACGCATGCCTGAGGACGGCGACTTCAATGCAACCCTGTTAGTTGTCTCGATTCAGGATTCCATTTTCAACACCCTTGGTCGGATCTTATAGTCAAGCGGTGTTGAGTGGCGTATTTCCTTCGCCGACTACCCCATACTGTGGATGTATGTGTCGAAATTGACAGAGCTTCAAGTTCAAGCCACACAATGCTATGAATATGGCCGGCAGTTTTAACCACGTTTCCTCCACGACGATCAGATTCAGATCCAGAACTCCGGTGATCAAGTTGAAATCTGAGGCCGTACTCACATAGTACGTTCCCTTGCTTATCATTCAACTTTCAGCTTAATCAATCGAAATACGAAAAAAGACACGCCACAGGGTCTCGTAAGCTCACCGGGACTCCAAGATTTGTACAAGTATAAAAAGGTGTGCGAGCCAGTGCACTCACCCAACTGTCCAAAGACGACATCACCGACCCCGTTCGATGTCGCCTCCTTGCCATTTCCTCAGGATACCATTCATTCTGGCTATCACCACTGCTCTGCATATTGTGCACTCCTTCCCAGTGGCATCTTCGCACAAGGTCAAACGCAACAGTCGCCGCACATGCGAGATAACTTCCACCACGTCTATTTTACCCAGAGTTTATATCGCTCAGGTGCGTGTGCCTTCTCCATCTACATCAATGATCCTAGCTAACCAATGGATCCCTAGGCTTTTTACTGGACAGTAGTGCTCACAGAAATCCTCGTTACACTACTACCGTCACGGTTCCTGAGGACTGCCGGTGATGAACTAGGAATCACACCAAACCTACGTCTCACACCACTAACTGCGATGGGAGCAATCATCGCAGCCTTGGGAGGGGTGCTACGGTTGACATTAAATGAAAGCCACCTGTCATGTCACACGTTGCAGCCCTCCATCATCAAGCACCGGCTGATCACGACAGGCTTTCATAGCGTCGTGCGTCACCCGGGCTATAGCCCTGCTGCCGTGACCTACATTGGGTCGCTGTGCTGGTTTTGGGCGCCGGGGTCGCTTGCAGTGGAGTATGGCAGAATGCTGCTGGCGACACTGTCCGTTCTCGGGATACTGTATGTGCTAGCATTGCTGGGATTTACAGTGGCGACGTTGGGGGTCCTCGGGGCATTGAGAAGTACGATGGTGGAAGAAGATGCGAGGCTTAGAGCCAGGTTTGGGAAGGAGTGGGAAGAGTGGGCTAGGGCGGTTCCATATTGGCTCTTTCCCAGTCTGTACTAATGAGGTTCTTAGTTTACGATACCCATATCCACCTCGGTCAAATCAAATAATAAAAAGTTAGATAGATTATGATATAACATCATGCTCCCTGTAAAGTAGACTAAATATAGTTGACTTGAGTAGAAGCGTCAGTTTCCGGTGAGGATGCTATTCTTCTGCAGACACGCGCTATAGCAGCTAGCGCCATTTACCCATCTCCACGCGTTGATGGTAGTCTTTTCCTCAGAGCTTGAAAGTTTGGCGTGCACTAGGTATAAAAAACACTTTTTGCAGTGTGTATTTTACTCAGACAACATGTGGTGATCGAGTTGAGCTACAACCTCCGAGGAATCTCGATCCACTAAGCACAAGTTACCACAAACGCTCATTCCCTAATTTATCCTTGCGCCTCTGTCACATACAAATAAATATTTGCCTCGAGGAATTTAGGTCGACTGAATTCATGCACTGCCAGTTACAGATATTTTCACTTCCACTTCATGTCACCGTTTAAAACGCTTCATAGCATCGAGGTATTAGAAGAACCCACCCAATTATCGCAACGTATGGTTTTCATCAATTCTCAGCACCGCAAAGCTTTCGGGACCGCCTCTTTCTCAGACGGTTCTCCGAAATGGCCACTGCCTTTGCTTGAACCATGATCTCGCCGTACACACACAAAGTTCGATCCAATTTCGAGGCCCTAATGATCCTCGGGTCACCTGTTTTTGCCGAACACTGCCTATCTCGGAGCCGTAGCTTAAAATAAGAATTGCGTCATTTTCATCCACCAAAAAACGAACGTTGGTTCATCGAAACAATTGTGGCGCAGAAGTCAGAACTTGATGTTCCCATCAGCAGTACATCGAGACCGACGACTTTATTGACGATCTGACCGAGGAGAACTAGGAGGTTGCTTTTCGTTGGAGTTCCATTTAATTGCATAAGTCGTACGTACATAGTTGGTACTGGAGGCTGTGGAGAGTTGAGCACAGCCAATTGTGGCCACCGCGTTGTTGTCAAATACACTGTGATATAAGGATCATAATCACAGATGACTTCGCCCGATTTTAATCTGATGTCGAAAGTCAAAATGCTCGTCCCACATAGGCCTCGTTGAACAGGATTTCTCATAGATACCGGTTCGGTACCGATAACGTTACGGAATAACCTCGGGGTGGCGTAATAGCTTATTTCAGTGCTGGATCTTGCATAGATCGTGACGAACGTGGGTCTTTACGAGAAAAAGCATCGCCGTAGGTTGCAGCAAGGACCAAGTGGTGACCAGTACTATGATATTTAGCAAGTCTGGCGGGAAGTGTCACAGTCCTTCGAAAACGCCAAGTGGAAGGAGCCTAGGGGTATGGACCAGTATGTCCCTGGGAGAGTTGAGCTCAACATATACTCATTTCTAGAGTCTATGAGAATTCCTCAAACCTTACAGAGGGATAACTTTTTCTCAGCGCTGAGTAGTCAGCAATATGCTGACGCTAAAGTGACATCGACCACTTGTATTAATTCGGCCCAACTCGCAGCAAAGCTTGTACGCCCTTAGTGGCGCTGAGTTAGTCAAGTCTTTCCGTAGGCTGGACACAGAGGAAGGAAACTTACACGAATCACTAGGAGGATAGTCTTATAGCTGTTCAATATTCAAACGACTCTGGATGTAGATCGTCGTCAGCCCTAACTAGTACAAAAAAGAGTTGAAAATCAGACCAAAATCTCCATGTCGAACGTCGAACGTGGGCACCGGCTTTAGTACGACCGCCGATTAGAGAGAGATGGTTATCCGGAAGTCTCCGGCTTGTGGCACCGCACTGTGCCGCGTCAGGCTGGTGGCGGAGCTCATGTCAGCTGAGCATACCGCGCCCCTCGTCATTCCCTCGTCCCCCGCATCGTCCTCCTCCGCCGCCATCAATACGGCCGCGATTTCCGTAAAATACCAGACCGCAAACACGCCCCCGGCAGCCTCCACACATCCGCCTGGCAAAACCAGCCGCTGTGATTGTAAGCAATTGATTAACTCGATAGCGCTCAGCGCGCAGGGCGTACATCGCAAACGGTTCACTCATATGACCCATGTCGGCTAGGAGTATTGTGAGGTACGCAGCTAACAAACTCAGGCGCTCCTGGAGTCGGATCATACATATTGGCGCCGGTCACAGAGATTGTTATCATATTGCTGCGTTACTAGTACCTTTATGTTTCCGGAACTTTGATATCCTTTCCTGGAAGGTTTAAAAAATCGGCACGCAGTTGCGAACTAGCCACATGTTATCAGTAGACGATTAGGGACGCTCGCCATTGCCAGGGTTCCGATACGGCTGCGGTGGTAGGAGACCCTCACATACACAGCATGTTTGATGTCTGTATATCCTGCTGCGTCGTGTGTCATCCGAACTATATTGGGGATCTTCCCGCGTAGGCCGGAGCGCAACTACGCGATCCTGGATGCGATGAGGATATGAACATTTCTTTAAACTATTCCGTAAAAAACGGCGTGGAATTGGCGTGGACGACGGAACTTGCGAATAAACAAACATCTAAACCAAGATCAGTTAGACTCAACCAAAGACTGCACGACACAAATACGCACCGGACTTGAGAGATAATGATAAAATGATACTTTCCGGTGTATGCTCAGCTGTTGAACGTGCGCGCGAGGAAAAAAGATATTATACCGACACACCGGCGATTCAGTGGATGAAGAACGTGCGAAGACGAGACCAGGTAGGCAGATGTCCATAAAGCGCTACTCATATCCCAGATAGATAGAGACAAGTGAATCGTGCCTCCCTTCCTCCCGTACATCACTTCTTCTTGGGCTTTTTCTTCTTCTTTACACCCCCAGAGGCAGCAGCGGGAGATGCGGAGATGGCGGCAGATAGGGACCCAGGTACTGGAGTGGCAGCACGAACAGGGTCTAGCGTCGGGGCAGCGAGTGGCGCGGGTGTCTCTGGTCGCCTATTTTGCATTTTTTGCATGAGAGAGAGGTTGAGAGCCTCAAAGCGATTGAGGAAGATCGAGGAGTATGTCTTGAACTTGATACACTGTTAAATGGTGTAAAATAATCAATTCATGCGAATGAACGTATAATGTGGACGTACGTTGGTATTGTCCGTGATCTTCAAAACCAATTTGCCCTCCGATGATTTCCATTTTACGCAGTACCGTGCCTTGAACGTCCATTGGTCTCTGCGTTCAGTATGAAACTATGATACGCACTGTGTTTGGAGCCCTATCATAGAGGGCCTCAGCTGCATCTTGGAACTCTTGCCAGGAATGTATGTAGACCATGGCGCATGGAGCCGCAAGCAACGATGGCGGAT
Source organism: Sphagnurus paluster (assembly GCA_018282025.1). Classification (NCBI taxonomy): domain Eukaryota; kingdom Fungi; phylum Basidiomycota; class Agaricomycetes; order Agaricales; family Lyophyllaceae; genus Sphagnurus; species Sphagnurus paluster. The sequence goes on from JABCKI010005742.1 coordinate 29,780, forward strand.
CGAGCTGTGGGTCACGATCTGTCACGGCAGGAATTACAGGTTCCGCGTCACGCCCCACGGACCAAACCCGATAAAACCGCTAAACCTACTCGCTGAAGGACGAACTCGTTCCCCCTCCCCTCCGTCTAACCCACCATCCACTCCATTCTACCATGGCATCTGAGCAGCAGAAACAAGTCAAGCGTCAGTCGTCGTCGTCGTTTACATCGAGCTCCAGTTCACCTCACACGACCCAACAGCCCTGCCTTTTGCAGCCAACTTTGCAGCGGGTGCCATTGCTGGCGTCTCTGAAATCTTGACCTTCTATCCTCTCGGTGAGCGATTATTCTTATATTCATACAGTATGCGTGCTGACTGACATCTTGACACCTACAGATGTCGTGCGTATTTGTTATCTTGCTCTTTTCTTCCGGATCACGTCATAGTCCCGCGAAACTTAGGTTAAAACACGGATGCAGCTGGAGACGGGCAAGTCGTCGCACGGCTTGGTGGGGACCCTACGAAACATTATCAAAGAAGAAGGGTGCGTTTGTTCAAACCCTGTTCAGCGTGAAGATAATTTAACATTGAGCCCTGACCCATAGCGCTGGCCGGCTGTACAGAGGTGCGCTCAACTAATTCACATTCATGAGATATGTACTAACGCGCAAGCATAACAGGACTTGTCCCCCCGCTGCTCCTTGAAGCGCCCAAGCGTGCCGTGAAATTGTTAGGCCATCCCCACCTCTAACCCATGGGGTCCAGCTAATATCGCTGTAGTGCTGCAAATGATTTCTGGGGAAAGAGTTTTATGGATATGGCCGGCGAGAGCAAGATGAACCCGACATTATCAGTACTGACAGGCTGCAGCGCCGGAGCTACTGTATGTTTACCACTCTGTCATGCTGAATGGTCATGCTGAGCGCCTTGTCCCTAGGAAAGCTTCGTCGTCGTGCCGTTCGAACTGGTAAAAATCAAGTATGTAGTATTTCTTAGTATTTCATACTTTAGGTAACTCAACTGATGATACTCCAGACTTCAGGACAAGACCAGCACATTCAAGGGTCCGATGGACGTCGTGAAGCAGGTTATTAAGAAGGAGGGTATTCTTGGGCTCTATGCCGGCATGGAGTCCACATTCTGGAGGTATACACCATTTCATTCGTCTGCTATGCCACCCCACCTTCAAACCAATCATCTAGACACGTGTACTGGAACGGAGGTTACTTTGGATGTATATACCAGGTCAAGTCGATGCTCCCGACGCCAGAAGTATGTATAGTTTTTATTTTCCTCCTTGGTTGGGGAACGACAAGCTCATGACATCTTAGACCCAGCAAGCGCAGCTCCTTAACAACTTCCTCTCAGGTGCCGTCGGTGGCTTTGCCGGTACCGTCCTCAATACCCCGTACGTACTCATCCCTTCTACTCAATTCATGACCTCTCAACACCTTTTATTTCACAGATTCGACGTACGTCCTTCCCACCCGCCCTCACCAACTAACTTCCCACTAACATCTCTACAGGTTGTTAAATCCCGTATCCAGGGCACGACGCGCGTGCCAGGAGTAGTGCCAAAGTACAACTGGACGTACCCCGCGCTCGTGACGATCTTCCGCGAGGAGGGCGCCGCCGCGCTGTACAAGGGCTTCGTGCCCAAGGTTCTCCGGCTCGCGCCCGGAGGCGGTGTCCTGCTCCTCGTCGTAGAGTTCACGCTTGGGGTGTTCAGGAAAGGTACGTGTTGTCCCCCCCGTTGCAGATAGAAAAGAACAACTGATGAGCTTTCTCCTCTCTTTCTCAGCCCTGGGCCCGCCGTATATATAATTTGTGACGGGATAGAGCAGTGAGAATTAATTCATGCAGAGAGAAAAGGACAGAGCTATAGAGTGGCTGCTCGCCCTAGGATATAGAGAATTTGAGCTTGTACATAAGTCCGCCTTCTGATGTACTTTAAGGTCTCTTATTATGAAGAAACTGGTGAATACCCGCATAGACGGTGTTGGCGTCGTTGAGTTCCACATTGTGTGTTGGGCATGTGGCGTAGAACCCTTTATTATTCCGCCATACTTCCGGGTCCACATGTGTTCAGTTGCTCCCCAGATTTCGGGGGAGCATTTCCGAGTTGATTCAGACCGAAATATCGAGCCAGGTCCCAGTTATAATTTATGCTGAGCTCAGGGACCCTGCCCAATCGCTACTCATCAGTGTTTGGAAATTAGGAATTTTTTAAAACAAGTTGAGGCCTCCATTGCGTGTGGCGTACAGCTTTTATTGCTAGGATTCTGTCACACATTGATGCGGTAAAAATTAAGAGACTACATGCCACACAACTTTACATCAGAAATTCCCCAGGCGTGAACTAAAGTCCGTACTGCGATAAGATCCACCCTCTGCGAACATTATTTAAACTTGATGGCAGGTTGTGTTAACGTTGTTGTTCGACGTCTGGCTAATATAGCTGTGGGTTGCTTATAAGTATACCATTAATATCACCACGGTCAGTGTCAAAACCCAGCGCTCAGCGCTCGGCAGCCGCAAGGGAAATTCCATGGCCTGGTCGGAGTTTTGGCTGGGTTGAGATCTGTCAAACGAAGCCACTTCTCTGAGTTCTCAGTATATCAATGTCTGAATACCACCGGAAGAGCGGACTGGATTTTCCAAATAGAGAATACAAAAAGGTAGTTGGGGGACAAGACCCCGCCCAACTCACGTTTAGATGGTAGCCAGGGGACAAGACCCCCCCAGCTCATAGACAGTCGCGTTAAGCAGTTGCTAGGGCCACTATGGCACCATCCACCCAGGAAGGGTGAGGAGGTAGAAGAGACAAGGTCGCCGTAGGGCTGGTCGACTCAGCAAACGTTATGCCTCAACTCTTCCGGAAGCTAGTATCCGGAGTGCCGCTAAGCACCTCCTGTTAATGACCATTGGAGTGCCAGTCTGTTTGAGAATAGATTTTTGCCTTTTGTTAGAAAGTTGAGTTGGTCGGTTTCAGAATAGTGGATCGCAGCGAAAGTTCCGAAAGACAGTCGCAGAAGAAGAAGTGGCCAGGATTTTTTTGAATTAAAAAAAAGCCTTGCGTGGAGGATTGTGATGGATGATAAGTAGACTCTGAATAGACTGATAAGTAGAAGTTGACGCCTACAGCCTTGACGTTAGGAGTCGGACACAAATTACAATAATAGTGTCACGGTCACATCTATTGTGATGGACACTATTGTGCCTGACACTGTGGCCGTTGTAAACTCGATATGGGCGTTCCTAGAGGCTGTTCAGCTCCTGGCAGCTTGCGACCGTGAACGATAGGGCGCTCCCTCGGTGCTCATTCCAGTCGTCCATTCTCTCGTACACCTCAGTGAGGAACCAAGGCCAGCGGCCTCTTCTATAATGCCTTCAACAACCGGTCATGGTCATTATGACCAGAGCCTCCTAGCGGCAGCTCCTGCTGCCACCAAGACCCAGATTCGGGCAAGTTTATTTACTTCTCTCGTACTCGTTGCATCCCATCGTATTCAATTTGAATCAATCAATAGGAAGGATATGACGCAGATCTACTAAATCCCAACCGTGGCAAAGCCACCCCTCCCCCAGTACCGACATCAGCCTCTCAGACCGATCTCGAGCGTGGCACTGGCGCTGAATACAACGACAAGGTCACTGAAAATAAGACCGTTCCATTCTGGCGCACAACGAAAGGAATCATCACTATCGTTGTCGCACTTATTCTCATCATCATTGCCGCGGTCGTCGGAGGCGTCGTCGGAGGGCGCAAGAAAACACACAACGATAGCACCACCCTACCATCGAACCCTGTCCCTACCACCGGGGGCGGTATTGGGCAATCGGGTAGTACGACTTCGCCGGCTGCAGCGTCCAGTGCGGCCGGGCCAGCTGTCACGCAAGGTGCTGGTAAACCTCCTATCACTCAACCCACGGACCCCGTCACTCCTACACCTACACCAAATGCCTCTACAAACGCGGCCACGGATGCGGGCTCTCAGCTGGTCGCGTCGTCGGATGACGTTCTCCAGGCAAACAAAGTTGCGGGGGCCATTGATGTGGGGGTTGCGCCGTAGTCCCAATCGCGTTCAGTCGAATCGGGATCCTGGCTCGGGAACAGGAGGAGGTGGGACTGTATAGTACATACACAAACGGCCATTGACAATCTATTATCATTCCTATCAGCACACTGGTTCATAACGCATTTGCGGTTCTCAATATTGTGTGTATTCTGGTGATTTTGCACATTCAGGTCTTTCTTTCTGCTATTTCTCCATTGACCACGATAACCCTACCCTTAAGTTCTTTTCCCTATTCCCAAAGAATGAAATAGAATGGAAGGTGGGGCTTTTGGGAGAGATGATTAAGATCATCAGCCGTACTGCTCGGTGGCTACGTCACTGTCAATTGTCAACAAAACTTCGAAATTCACGTCCTACGTCAACCGCTTGATCATCCGAACATTCAACCAACTCCTTTCAGAGCAAAGGAATGGAAGTTGAGATCATTGTGCCTCCGACTCGTTTCCTATCTTCCTCGAAAACCTGCCTAGCTTCAGAACTTCGACTGTTGGTACTCTACTCTCGACATTGTGTCACAATCTTGCCATCACTCCCAATCTTGTTTTCGTCCAAGACGTTTTCTCTCGTCGGTTCCATCTATTTTTCTTTTTTTGGTCTTTGTGACAGGCTTGGAAATGGAAGTTCTTGGGAAATCACGTATACAAATTTTAGTCCATTGATAATAGCGTATCATGGAGAGAAATATCAAGGTATATCTAGTAATAGTATGGAAGCAATAAGAATGTATCTAGAAGAGAAAATGTCGCAGTACGTAGACACAGTGAAGTAAAGTAAAGTTCAAAACCCTTCAGCACCTGCGGACAAAAGCTGTCATGCCGATCAGGTTGTTACGGTCTATCATCTCGTTAATGGTCATACAACGTCCTGATCACGAAAATTAACATACCAATTGGGACACCGAGGCTGGAAGCGGGGCCTGCTATGTCGACGCTCTGGATATGCTGGGCCTGTCCTGGTGCGTTCAAAGCCAGAACATCGATTTGCGTAGCGTTGGTAGCTAAAATGTACATATAACTGAGGAAGTAATAACCACTTCAGGAACAATCCGGAGAGGGGGTACTGTGTCACTGACTCGTTGTTTCCGATTGTCGCAATGTCATTATCGAGGGTTCCAGCGTTTTCACCCTGTGGATATTGCTAAAAAAATAATTCACGGTCAATTTCATTCCATAAATTATACAACTGGAGATCAAATACTTTTACAAGGGTCGCCTTGAGATCATGGCCAATGTGAACTTCCGTGACGGTCGCAGTTGCGAGGTCCACTAGATAAAAGTTCTTGGTCTTCGAGCTGTAGCTAGCCCAACACGTCGCCCGTTGTCCTGGGATCATCACTGCTGACGATTTGCTCGCGTCTTCCAAATCTACCACAGCAAAGCCGATGGCAGGATCTGTCGCGAGTACGGCGTTACTCCCTGGAATCAGGTTAATGGAGAGCGGAACGAGCGACCCGTGTGGCACGGGGATGGTCTTGTATGTCGTCGAAAGCGATCCATTTGCGGCAACATCCCAGACTGCAAGGTAGCCAGGAGTTGGAGGGTCACCCTTAACTGAAACGACAATTTGCTTGTTGTCTTCTGTGAAAAGAACTTGTCCTGCACTGCGTGGCGGTCCACTCGGAGGCGTAGTCTGGTTGAGCGGCAACCCACGCAAGGCACCCGGGATCGGGATAAGGCCCTTTACAAGGTCGACTTTGAAGCAGCTGTATACTCTCACTGAGATTTCTGAATATTAATTTTTGAGAGGAGTAAGAATACCTGACACCGCCGACTGCGCCACCATTCAGGGTACACGCCCTGTCAGCCGAATTATTGATCGTCACTGAGATGGGAAATTCGCCTCCACTCGCAACGGGCTTGCCCACCATTTCCAGGTTCGTTGGGTTGGCTGGGTTAATCTTGAAGAGCGATATAGTATTCGATCCGGCCTAACAGTCGTGTTATGTGTGACAGCCGACTTGATCATGATATGACTTACATTGACGGCCACAACGAAATCGCGTTTCGACGAAGCTTTAATTGGGACCGCACTGAACAAGGCGTCTGGCCCGGTGGGCGGGTTAATACCATGCGCACCCACGCCACCGGCATCAATAGCCCGCTTGATTTTCTGGTAACATTATGAGACGTCATAGTTAATTGTAAAATCTGTAGAGAAGCTTACAAGCTTTCCGTTGGAGCTGATCTCGGCCGCAAAGACCTTATTTCCTGAAGGCTCGTTGCTAAGGACTAGAATGGCTTTTTAATTGGAAGATTTCTAAATCGAAGCAAAGTGACGTACAGTATACCGCTCCTTGAGCGCCCTTGACATCCGCGAAGGAGGCTGCGGAGACGACTGATACAATGCTGGCTAGCAGAGTGGTGAACACGGTAGAAAACTTCATTGTACTTGATGGTAGCTCAATGGGCAAGTTCTGAAAAGTTGTTGTTCTGAAAAAAATGGTCAGGGAAAAATGACTAAAGAGTTGGACGAACACTTGCCTGTGGTCGATAGGAGGTCAAGTGAAGGGATGGGGGATAACATATTATTTCGTAGGCTTTATAGTTTGCGAGTGGGGGAGACCAAGCGAGGTTCAGTCATTCAAGTCCCGTGCTTGCTGACTTTTCGCCCAATGCTTGGTAACTACTCACCTAAAAATATAACGGCCAGCGATGCGGTGATACTAGAGGTGCAGTGATACCAAAGATATTTTTGTGTATGAGTACACGGCGCCCGTCTGCAAGACCGTTGTGTGAGGAACTAGTTTCAACAAAATACCCATTCCACCATGCATAACTTCAAGTCTGTCGGATTTAAGATACAAGCTAGCAGCAAATCGCGCAGATCCAAATGCAAAGTAAAGAGTAAGTGTTTAGTCGGACTCAGTACGCTTGTACTAAACGGACTTATCATCACTGTGGGAAAAATCATCCACGTTATTCAAGGTAGCTCTTTGAACGCATTATTGTCTCCGTACCTCCACGTTACCTCGCACCAATCCTAGGGGTAACCAATTATTCATCATTCGCAGCTGAAATTCTGTGGTTTTCCCCTACCTTCACAACCTACCCCTATGGCCCCTACCCCATGGGTGTACACCGCTCGTTTAAAAGGCTTGACCTTCAAAAATACTGATGTAATTCAGACGTTGCGTTTCTATGCATCCAAACCTACGGTCCCAATTGTCGAGATATGAGCTTCATCTTCAGGGGCTTCGTCTCTCAGCTACCACTCCGAACACATTCTCAAATTTCGTCAAGTATTCATATTACTCATACTACTGTTCTAGTCGCATGCATTGACACTTCAATTCGTAATCTAACCCTGGGGTCCTTAAATTTGTTGTACTGTATACACTCAAAAGCCTCGACCGCCTACGCCACCGGTGTGTTTCTACTTGAGGATGCTGAGTTTCCTCTGCCTTTGCCCTTGGGGGAGGGTGGAGGCGAGGGTGTTTTATCTTTTGCTTGGCGGTGGGTGAAGTTTTCATACTTCCATGGTCGACGACAATATGGGCAGATCAATTTGACCTGGGGTTTTCTGCAACTTTCCTGAATCATGCGGTCCATGCACCTAGTCATGAATATGAGTTGACCGATTAATCTGTGTGAGTTTATAACTTTGGCATACACTCTACAAATTTCGTGCGATGGCACATCGCAGAAGGTGCCGAGATGCTTTGGGGCCCTGATTGCTTCTAGGCATGTCGCGCACCCTGGTATTCGGTAAATCAACTCGGATTTCCACAGAATTGCATAGAAAAAATTGACTGTCATCATATTCACCGCGGTTTTCCAGGTTGTTTCCCGCCGTTCGTTTATCTAAACTTGGCGCAACATCAAAAGCTCCACGCTTCAAATTATGATATGGCTGCTCGACCAAATCGAGGCGGGGTTTAAGTGTGCTCCTAGAAATCGCCGTTAACTCATTCATAATCACTCAAATTAATATCAACGCGTTGACTCACATAGATACCACCTTGCCGTCCAATCGCATCGGCAGCCCACGCACAACGCCAGCGAAAACAGTCAAGGCCGCAAAAATGGGGATTAGAAAGCGCATGATATCTGGCTAGTTTTCAATGTTTCAAGGAATAAAGGCTTCAAAGACCTGCTAGGAAGAAGAGTGAGACCAGCTGAAGAACGGCAGGAAGCATTCCATCTTTATATACCAGTCGAGGGTGGTGGGTCCAAATTTATTCGGATCCAGCTCTTTTGGCGCCCCTCTTATTGTGATATTTTGATAGCGAAAGAAGAGATTAAAATCATTCTTATGTGACACACACAAACTTGATGATGGTCGACGCCACTCGGACACCTGATGCCTGACTCCAGGAGCTGGTCGCACATCTTCACCTCTACTATTAATTAATGGCTCTTATTTTCGAGTCGAGAAATTGGGATAATAATCTCATGAAGCAGCCCGTTTTACCAATTTCTCTCAAGTTGAGGATTCGATCGAGGTGGCGCAGGTGGGGACACTAGTCACTGCTCGTCCGATGGCCCTTGTGTGAAAATATTCTCTGATATGGACCCACAAACTATCTCCTCATCAGAAAATCTTCAAGGACTCATACAGTTGATGGAATGGGCGCTGTGACTTATCAGAGGCTAGACAGTATCGCTTTCAAGTTTTGGGTACAATTTATATAAGAGCAAATTACCAAAATTTCAATACTCGAATATGGTTTAACAGAGCTCGATAGATGAGAGTCCGTTAAGATCATTAGTACTAGTCGTATGACCGTAAGTTACAAGTATGCACAGCTGGGGCTCGACCAACAGGCGATTGACTGTGAGCCTATGAAACATGATGCATGATCAGAAGATCAGAATTCTGATCAGCAGCGTGATGATCAGCCTGATTGGCATGGGCAGATGCTTGCCCGTTTACTCTCCATGGTGCATCTGCACAATTTCACGCAATACTTAACCTTAGTAGTGACACACTAAGGAAAAACTCAAGTTTCACTCTAGGATCCTGGTGAGCCGCGTAGTCAATTACATTCACGCTTTAATTGCAACTGATTGTTGTGATTGACAGTTGCGATGGGTTCTACACGTATATCGCTTCCTGACGAGTTGTGGGGGATAGATCTTGAATACATACCGACTAATTCACTTGCAGAAGTAACTCTCACATGCAAGGCTTTTAGATATACGAGCCAAGCGCGACTTTTCGAGATATTCACATTTCACCCCCACACCCTCGACATGACACATCGTCAAAAACCGGTCATAAAAAAACACCCATTTCTCGAAAAAGAAATGGAGAGGCTCCATTTCTATGCCTCCAGAGATGTTGCCCCTTTCGTGAAGATATGCAGTGTTACTCCACGGGACCTCAATAGCGGGGAAGGATATGAATTTGGACTGTCAGATCCTCACCTGCTTCTAGACGCCTTTTTTGAGCTGGTACATTGTTTTTCCAACTTGCAGCAATTGGAATTTCATGCCATATCTTTCAACACTCTGGCTTTATCTCGTCTCTCTCTCCTCCCTAGTACCCTCGACGGACTGGAAATCGACTCCTGCAGAATCGTCACTGATTCCGAGTCCCTGTATGTTCCAAACCTAGTTCGAACGCGCCGATTTCACTTTAGATCCATCAGCGATCCCGAAGTGATATCACAGAGTGGCGCTCACCATTGGCTTCGTCTTCTTGGCTCCAACTGCCTGGAAACCTTCCAAATGTGGCCAGAACGTGCCGCAGTTTCACTTTTGGGAGACGTTGCACATCTCTCGCAATTTCCTATCGCTCACAGTTTATCGTTGGCATTGCCGCCCAGCTTCGTCGAACAGCTTCCTCTCATCATGGAATCTTTTACTTCCCTTAGAACGCTCGGAATTTTCCAGTTCAACTCAGCAGAGAATACCCAGGAAAAGGAAGATTTAATTATTGCAAGACTTCCCTGCTCGTTGATCCAGCCTTTGGTTCACTACGAGGGCCCGGATAGACTGCTACATCTGTTTGCGGCAGACGGAATGCGTTCTCTTTCCTTACGCAGTTTACGATCGGATGGGTGTGACCCCAACGTCCTTCGATCTGTCTTAGAGCGTTGTGTGCAACATTTCAAGGTGCTCGCATATTTCGAAGTTCGGATATCTCGCCTTGAACCCTCCTCCTTGCATCTTTTCTGCTATCTTTCCGCGAATTTGAAGATCCTCTACATCGAAGAGACAGGTCAGCACGATGATTTTATAGCAGAGGTGGGGGTTTCAATCACGACGCACTGCAGTGGGTCTGACATAATTGATGTAGACATTCCTGGATAACCTCCCGCTTGAGGACCTGCCTCCTCTCGAGTATTTTACGCTCGACTGGTGTGCAGAAACCTACAGAGAACCTGAATCAAACTTTTTGCGCTTTCGGGACCGGCTCTTGAAAGAGTGCCCAACTCTTAAAAGCTTCTGGATATCTGACTCTGAGCATTTAGCTGTATTATGGAAGGGCGATGACTCAGTAAATGGGAAGACGGAGGTATTCCATTGTCAGTTCTTCTGTTCCCTGCCATCAGATTTTGTTTCTAAAACTAGTTCAATCTAGTGAAATCGTCATGGGAGAAATTTAATATCTGGGGCTTCGGTTGTTCCGCTAATTTTCCTCATCAAATCGCAGTGTAAAGATTGATATTTGTCTTATTGGTAGTTCAAGCAAATCAATTTGTTGATACATGTATTTTTCACAGACAAGAAAGTTGTGCAATGCGCCACGAAGCGATTGAAAGCGTTGGATGATATACGGTCCCGAAGTTCAAGGTCTCAGGGGAGTCTGTTTCTCGCACAACGTACGCATGCCCCCATGTGACAATTCCTGCAGTTCTGTAAGGGTCAAGTAAGCGGTGGATCTTCCACTCAAATACAGAACCGGAGACGCACCAGCAAGTAATCCCGCATCCAGTGTCCACATTCCTCACAATTACCTGAGCCATTCTGTCTCCTCCAAGTGTGGCGTACGCAGTCGTGGTTATCGCGGAGCACATTTGCCATGCGACGCACGCGTTCTTGCTGCACAATAGGCGCAACGGCCGGGCGGTGGGCATTCGCCTGCTCCACACGCTGCTGTGCGGTGTCGAGCAGTCGTGCTTCGTCCCACTGTGGGCAGCGGCAGTTCTTCCATGGGGTGGCGCAGAGGTAGCAGAACTGGGCACGGCAACGGCATGTCATATGATAGCACCCCGTTTGGAGCTCAACGATGGACTTGCAGCCCGGGCACGTCGGCCAGCCCATCGTGGTTGCCAGCGCCTTGACTTGGAGGGTAGCTTCGTTCGATGAGCAGCCGCCGAGGTGCGAGCGCTGGCGACAGCGTGGGCAAACAGGTATCCTGCACTTTGTGCATTGCAGACTGGTGGCGGACTCCGAGGAACCCAGAAACGCAGAGCAGGTGGGTGTGGGGCAAAAGATACGGTTGGAAGCTGGGACATCAAGTTCAAGGCGCTTGATGTTATAAACAGCAAGGATCTTTGCAGTGAGGTAGGGAACAAGAGTGTCCTGTTTGAATGGTTGGTTGCAGCACCTGGGGGGGTAGAGTGACTCGTCTCGGGTGCAAGCGGTTACGAGATCCGAGATACAATCTGAGCAGTAGTGATGCCCGCATGGTCCCTTGAGGGTGCTCGAGGCTCTGGAGACTTCACCACAACTGATACATTCAGCACTGAGATGGGCCAGATTACTATACAGATGTTTTATCAGATATGGTCCAAAAACACATACCTTTCAAATTTGGGAGGCGGGACAGCCTTCCTCGCTGTTCTATTTGAATGTTAGGCATAGTATTGGCTTAGATATATAGTGATATTAGTACCCTTCAACTTTCGGAGCGATAGCTAGTAGCCCAAGGCGCGATGGATTATCTGTGACCTTGCTGGACGCGGTGCTAAGCAATGGCAAGTTAGTACAGGTAGCGAAAACGAGTGGCCGCTAAACATTCTTACCGCCTTTGCGTGGGACTGGATAGTTTAGTGGTGATTGGATTAACAGAACGAGGTAAATCAGCCCTGAGACAGAGATAAAAAGTTAATATCATGAGATTACATGCAGCAGTCGACGTACGGCTGGGCTAGCTCTACGAACGCCGGGTCCTCCACCAAACGTTGAGCAGCTGATTTCTCTGGCAAGGGTCTTCCATTCGATAAGGCAAGTGCCATATTGTGATCGTCCTGGGCCGCCTGCTCCATAACTGAAAGCGAGCTCAGCAACGAGTGATCCCTCTCGATCGCATCGTGCAAGCTTTTGGCCATGGCGAGATCGTTCATCTCGCGGATTGAGCTTTGAAAGTATTCGCGTTGCATACGCAAGGCAATCTGCTCATCAGAAAGTGGTGCGTTTGCCCGTGCTTTGCCCTTTCGAGACCCGTCGATTTCATCGATGTCTTGTAGCGTCAGTTGGGCGATGAGCTTATATGTTTCTGGATCTAGATCGTAGGATGACATGTCATTCGGTGGACGCCTCGCTCTTTCAGAGACCGCTATGGAAGTCGCCCTCAGCACTTCTGATGGAGATGAATCGGTTCTTAGTTGGGTACGGGGACGCAGGAAAGAGGAGGACGTGTAACTGTAAGGTGGTGGGGCCCCCAAAGGAACAGATCTCGAGCTCATGATTGGCTTTGCGGGAGAATCTACTATGGAGATTCTGGAAGTTGGGCGATTGAGTGAGAGACCCTATGCCACGAGGCGACGGCCCTACTAACACGTTTTGCTCAGAAATTTTATTACAGTATCTTGCATGTCACTCTGCACCGCGTCAGACTCTAATAAGCGTGCGGCTTTTAGGCGATTTGATGCAGACTGGTATGCAAAAAACTGTAATACGAGTTCTTAAAGACTACACAAAAGCGAAAAACGAAACGCTAGCAGTAAATAGTTACGCCAAAAAAGAGCCTCATGATCGAGTAGCCTGGAAGTCGACGATCTGTAAATTTAATGATGAGAGCTGGTCTTGAAACATGGTCACCAACTTACTTCGATGTAAATTATAGTCATATGGTTATCTGCATTTGCATTGGCCCATCTTTTTGCCACAGCCGTAGCAGAAGTTCGCCTTGCAACGACAAACTATATGGTTGCACCCCACCGTCTTCTCGACCAATTCATGGCAGTCCGGACAAGTCTGCCAGCGTTTCTCCTTCGCGAGCTTCTTGACGCCCGCAGTGAAGGTATTCTCAGAGCACGTCTCCCCAGGATGTTCATGCAGTTTACAAGCAGTACACACCACCACAGCGCACTTGGTGCACGTGAGGGTCTTTCCAGCACCCTGAGAGGACCCTAGAAACGCAGAGCAAGTAGATGTCGGGCAAAAAATGCGCTTCGGCGCCGGGGTGCTGAATTCGAGCCGTTTGGAATCATATTCTGCTTGAATTTTACGGGTTAGGAATGGCGCGAATGCCTCAGGAGACAGCGCTTTCTGACAGCACCGAGGGGGGAAAGACGATTCATCCTTTGTGGCGTTGGAGACGATGTCCTGGACGCAGTCGACGCAATAGTCATGCCCACACGGAGCGTTGAGCGTAGGTTCGCCAACAATGAGGTCCCCACAGGGAAGACAGTAGACTGTAGGGAAACCGAATTGTTCCCCAAAAACTTCTCTTAGGTCCCGATCGGGTGTTCTAGTTTTCATCTCCCCTGAATATCACTGCTCAACTGGCAAAAAAGCAACTCACGGAGGTAAGGGTACCACATCATCGGAGTTCGAGGTGCATTTTGGTTCGAGACCAAATAGCGGAGTACTAAATCGAGATTGAATATTATTGCTCTATAATGAATAACAAGCAACTCACGAACATGGGGGCATCTTTTTGCCCGAGTTCGATTTTGAATTTGAGTTCAAGCCCCAGCCTTGAGGATGTGTTTTTGTAGCACTAAATTTTGTCTGAGCTCGGGAAACCGCGATGTGTAACATAATCAATAAAGTAACTCACGGAGGCGAGGGCATTGGTTCATCCAAAACAGAATCAGAGTCTGAGTCATATTCTTCTTCGAGAAGAGCCAACCTCGCGCTAAATATAGATTAAACAGGTTGCATATGCTCGACGATGAGAACTCACTCTAGTGTTTTGGTTTTGGAACCAGACCCTAGTACATTAGAGGGGCCAGGCAAACCAGCGTCAACGGAAATATTCATCAAAACCTGGCGATGCTCTGCTGCAGCTTGCTTGAAGTATGTATAATACTCCCCCACGACCAAATCTTCGTCGTCCGTGTCAGCGGAATTGTGGCCCGTATCAGGATAACCGGGGTCTGAATCAGCATAAATATCGTCTATATCATCCATAGGATCCAAGGTAGGACTGGCGCAAGTATAAGAACTATCGGATCGAAATGAGAGTCAGCAATCACTATCGTGACGAGTAACCATTACTTGCCGATCGAAGATGGTATCCCCGCACTCTCCATTTTCCTGCTCAGCTGCGCACTCATCCTCCAGCTTCTTCAATAGAAGCAAATGATCCAACGACTTTTCATCAAAGAGACTGACGGAGCGGACTTTCTCTTGACTGAGACTCTTCGCAAACCTGAAGTCTTCGATGACCCGCAAGGCATCCTGCAGAATCTGCTCCTGGGCTTTGATAGCGTATTCCTCGTCAGAAAGCAACTCTACGTCCTCAGTGGGAGCAGCGCGGCCTTTGCCTTTCGACTGATAACGGCTCGAGCCGAAGTCGGCGAGTGTGTGCTGCACATCGAGGAGAGACCTTGTGAGATCGGCGTGGTCGCGGTCGACGACCATCCTTCCAACTGCAATCGATGAATCAGCCATGGTGGTTCAAGAGAGCTAGCCTGTTAGCGCGCATGTCGCGTGTTAGACACGAGCTAAATTTGAGAAGCAGCAACTCCAGTGGCGTCAGAGGTTGATGGATCTGGGTTTTGTCATGCTATCGAAATGCTGCTTGACTGAGGCTCTGGATTTTCTCAAATATCCTTTTTTAAAATAAAAATGGAGCATTTTATATGAAAAAAGACGACATACGAGAGTAGTAGTGTTACACAGCATTAAAACTGGACTCTTTGCGCAATGTGAAGTGTCTCGGTAATTGCCGGTCTCCTACTTCGGTTCGTATCCGGAGCTCATGCTTTGGGCATCTTTTGTTTTTGTGTGCAATAGAAGCCTGACACTGAACTGACACCGATGTTTATTTTTTCAAGTCATCACAGCTTCTCTACTAGGCTTCACCATGTCAATCAAGTATGCCTCCCTTATTTCGAGAGCCGCATTACCGGCTGAACCAGATCTCTACTCAGACGAGGGATTTTTGAGGGCCTTGATTAATACCCGGCTCGATAAACCCAAAGATAGGGCTACGGAGCCTTGGAATATCCACTCACACTACCTCCCCTTCGCGATACTATCACGGCGGTGGACAAACTCCCCGTGGGTCAATTCCACCAAGACACATTCATACCTAACTCGGATCTTCTCTCCTTTTATCTGCAGACACTGGTGTCATTATTTGAGGACTCCAACGCTGCTGCAAGCAGCACTTCCTATTTTTTTCATCTCATGAATCCCAGTACTCCGGCAGACGTAGACATCAAGTACACACTGGACGCACAACTCCGTGTATTGCTTTCACATTGCGCATTTATCGGGAAATTGGTTTCAGAGTCAAAATAAATGTCAATGTCACTAGATATGCTCCTTTAATTGTCTAGGATGACGATGCCATGCAGAGCTGCTGACGAACAGGACGCAGGAGAGGGCCGTCCTCGAAGGCACTGCGAGTGCGTCGTTGGCTCTTGCCACTGCATGGGAGGCTGCTCAGACGTTACTGTCTACTGTCGAGAACGGGAATTTTGCTGCTCGTCTCCAGACAGCCGTTTCACAGGTCTATGAAAAGTTAATTTATATTACTACGGAGGTCGAGGTCCAGTACCTGTTGCAGAGGTTGCAGTAGCTGGAGCGCCCATTATGGAAAACTACGCCTCATAATACCGAGCTGCTTCATTGTCCTTCATAACCGCCGCAATACGGGTCAAGTTGAAACTTTGATTTTTAGATCGCGCATAAATAAATAGCCTCTTCAACAATTAATTTACGCAGTAGTTATATTGGAACTGAATCGAACATGGAGGTCGGAGTGGTTTCTGTAATTTTGAGTGGCGTACGCTACTAACTGGATCTGGTCATCGGTGGATCCGGAACAAATGAATCAGTGACATCGGACCGACTATGAGTGTGGCCGTGGAACGTGGGATGATGTGTAATGTACATAATAAAATCGATTACGGCTTTGTTTAGTCGTGACGGACACTGAAGTCGACGAGCAACCCTCGCGAGCTCGAGCCCACCCGGCTCAGCATGCAGTCTTTTCTGACTCCCATGTCCTCCATGCCTCCTGCCGTTCCACCAACTCCCATGGCCGATCCTGTCCGCGCGTCTCTCAGACACCTGCTCACCAAAGCCTTCACGCTGCCCTGCTCGACCGCTGCACAGGCCTACAGCCAAATTGTCCAGCCCACATCGCGCTTTCAGCTGGCCCTAGACGCGTTGCTGCCCTTGCTTGATCCAAATACCCCTGCCGAGGTCAGTTGTCGATCGAATGATGTTGTATATATATACCCATTTCCGCCGTACAGCTTGCCCAGCGCATCTTGGTCGCTTTCCTGCTCTATTCTCTCTACGCGCCTCATCCGATTGCTATCAATCCGTTCAAATCTGTTCTGTTCGTCACCTTTGTCAAGGAGCGGGAAAAGGCGGTTAGTATCGCCCAGGCAGGAGAAGTGAGCCCTAACGAGCAACTGGTATGGGTCTTGTGGAAGATTCTCAAGGGCGATGGCAATGATGTGAGTGGCTATTAAGCAGTCGTCTGCTTGAGCTTACCGGTCGCCAGATTGGACCTTATTCTCCCAACACTCTGGCGCGATCGCCGCTGCCACCCAAGCTTAGAGCCACTAATTTAATCCTCGATGACCAAATGTACAATACTGTTTTCGACCTGTCAGTGGCTATGTCTTTTTTTCTCGCTCTGAAACGACGCTAACTCTGCCACAGAGACGATGCTAACTACGACAACTACAGGCTTCGATCGGCCTCCTCTGATCCTCCCCCGTCTGCTACCCCTCGCAGGGTCATCACCCCCGCCGCCGACAGGCAAAACGAGCGCATCGCGCAAGCGATGAAACTGCTGCTCGTTGCCCGTGAGCGCGTCCTGTCCCTCTCCGAGCAACGCGTGAGTCTCAAGCTTCTCACATGCCGCCTCACCCACCCACACCCACACCCACCCAGCTGCTCAACCCGCTCATTCCCGAGCTGGCGTCCTCCGGGATGATTGCCTCACTCGACCTGCCGTCTATCATCTCCTTCAACCCGACCCTCGCCCACCCGCTGTTCGTCGGCCTCCTCGACGGCACCAAGCACGACCACGCGCTGCCCTCGCCCTTCCTCGACGTCCTCCCGTATCTGCCACCCACACTGGCCACGTTTGACCTCCTCGGCCGCCTCCTCCGCGATCCGACTCCCGTCGCCGACGGCATGTTTACGGTGGCCAGCCTCGTGCGCGCAGAGGTCCTTGGCCGCTTTATTCACGAGTGTATCAACTGGATCGAGCGCACGGAGAGGGAGGAGGCCGAGGGGCTGATCAGCGACAACCGTTTATCCCAGGGCATTCAAAATGTATGTCCTTCCGAACCTGTTCCCGTCTAAATAGTCATCTTACGAGTCCATAGCTGTGCCGCTTCTACCACTCGCTCATCAAACTCGGGATTGTCGACCCCGCCTCGGACACCGACTCGGCTGAGATGGCGCACTTTGCGCTGCGTAACGCTCGGTTCGAGGAGGCCAACGCGCTATACCGTGTCCTCGCCATGAGCAAGTTCTGAATCGGGCCCCGCGGCAACGGAACCGAGAGTCCGCCTCATGTGCCAACGAACTAGCTCGGTAACCCGAATCACGAACGAACCTATGAAGACGAGAAAAACGACGGGCACGACGACTATGTGATTATTATTATAAGATGTTACGTGTACGCTGTCGCGTTAGATGCTATAAGTATGCTATGTTTTTATGTGTATTTTTTCCTTTTTACTTTACCGTTACCTCCATGCTTCTCACTACGTATACTCTGCTTTGGCTTCTGCTCTTTTGGCTCGGGCGTTCGTGTTCCGTGTTGATATGGTTCGGGGCTGGGCTTGAGAGGTGGGATTTTAGTACGCTTTTAACATATAGCTTGATATGGAAACTATGGATCACTCATTGGTGTAACCTGTGAGTGTCTATGTGTGGCGCTCAACAAGTCATCATTTTGCCTTGAAACGATAAAGAGAACCTGATCAGAACTTATGATTCTTTTCACAAATTTACACAGGAAGGTTTGTAAATGAATTCGTCTACTACAGGCCCAAACTAACAGTGTCAACCCAAGTATTAGTCTTGGTTCCAGCAGCTACATATCATGGGTCTCGTACACCGTACGCGAGGATCCAATCACGCAAAAGACTGACGCATAGATTTTCTTTGCAAATGTTCGAGCTTCGTCAAAGTGAGCAATATTTTCGCAATGTTGAATAGTTGCGATACTCTTTGAAAGACCTGACCCTTTTGTTCATAAGTACTGACGGGAACATACTAATTCGTGTTGCTGGTCAGACCTTCTCGATACTTCTCGAAGAATAGCCATTCTTCTGCACCACTCAAAGAAATGATTATCTTAAGTCCAGAGTCACAGATCACCTGGAAAGTTAACAGTCAGCATCGAATGAAAAGACACAGCGGACGACTCACCTCAACTGAGTGGCATTGACCTGTGAGGCATACCGGGAAGCAAACTAATTCACCAATAAATGCAGTCTAACATGACCATTGGATGTATAATATTTTCATCGAATCGTACATTACCGTTAACGGTGAGAAGGAAGTCGAGAGGCAGAGATAAATGAAGAGACAAAAACGAAAGGCTTCCGTGTCAAAATCGAGGATGTGAGAAGTCAAGGATAGGGGAATGGATGATACGATACAGCCCAAAAAAGGCGAAGGAAGAGAATAAGGCGCGACCCATTATAGAGGGAAGAAAACTATAACGACGATACACACGAGTGTCCCCGGTCAGATATGTGGTGTGTACAGAACGCGAGCCGAAGCGTAGAAGTGGATGTCCTCCGGCGCACATCGTTCATGATCCTTGTTTCGTCTTGAAGCGCAATAAGGGTGCAAGACCTGAGAGCGCACATGCCTTCTTCAGGAATTCATGCTGTCCACCCAACCCTCGTCAATACATAGTCTGTGTGAGCACTTCAAAAACACGTACCTCGAGCAGCTCATTCGCCGTCGCCCGACTGCTCACATCCACACACAAACACACCGCCAAGAAGCCCTTCAACTCCCTACTAAGCGCCTCAGGCTTCTTCAATGTCGGTGTCCCATTCGTCGCAATGAGGTACAGCGCCTTCAAAGGCTCCTCGTCGAGATATGGCGGCTCATTCTCAATCATCTCGATCGCCATGATGCCCAATGACCAGATGTCGACCTTGGCGCCATACTCCTTCTGCTTAACAACCTCAGGAGCCATCCAGTATGGCGTCCCCACCATCGTCGCGCGCTTCGACTTTTGGTCCGTCAGTTTTGCGCAGAAACCGAAATCGGCTGGGGAAGGGTAAAACGTCCATTAGAAATGATGAGTGGAAAGTAGAGGTGGCTCACTGATTTTGACACGGCCCTGAGCATCAAGAAGGACATTGTCAGATTTGATATCTCGATGGATGATGCTCTGGCTGTGTAGATGGCCGAGTCCCTTGCATGTCTACACGAAACAATCAGCCTCCTGTCCATTGCCCCCAGAAAAAGGTAAAGACGTGCCTCGAAACAGATACTCGAGATCTGGTCCTCCTCGAGGGTGTTGTTCTCGATGACATCCGTTAACGCGCCACCCTCCATATACTCCATGACGACCCAAAGCTCGTTGTTCTTGACAAGGTATGACTCTAGGAAGTTGACGATATTCGGATGCTGCGACTCTTTCATCACCAGGATCTCATTGACGATGAGCTCCTTCCGTGGCTGGTGAGATAAGTCCATTTCCTTAATCGCAACTTTCTTCCCTGTCGCGAGCGTCTTGGCCACATATACATGTCCAGAGGCACTGTGAACCAACAGGAGAATCAGTACTGGTCAAAAGAAAAAAGAACGTGGACGTAAAGCGGCGAAAAGACAGTACAAAGACCTCCAGGACAAAACACCAAAGTCGCAAAAGAAAAGAAAGGATGACTCACCCCTGCCCGACCTTCTTGATCTTACTATATATAAGTTTCGGGTCCTCGTCCGCCACGACCTGCCTCAGCTTCTCCATAATTTGTACCTCCGTCATCGTACTAATCCTCTTCTCCTTCGGCTTTTCCAGCGCCGCCGCTGCCGCTGCCACACTCCCCGCAGGCTTATCCTCCGCCTGGATCTGGATCTTCTTCGTCGGCTGCAAAGGCTTCACTGCTGGCGGAGTCGTCGCCCCAGTCCCTGTCGCCGCAGGGGACGATTTTGACGAGGTACCCAGCGGTGGTCGCGGGAGCTCCCGTTGCTGTTGCTGTTGCTGCTGCTGCTGCTCCCGTTCTCGTTCTCGCTCCCGATCTCTCTGCTCCCGCTCCTTTTCCCGCTCCTTCTGATCCCGCTCCCGCTGTTCTCGATCCCGCTGTTGTTGTTGATCCCGTGGCGGTTGCGGCAGCTGCGGCCTCTGCGATTGTTGTTGTTGCTGCTGACCATTCGTCGCTAACGACTCCTTCCGTGAGGGGAGTGCTGTGCCTGTCGTCGGCGGGGGCGTGGGCCCATTCGCCGGTCTCCGCGCACCGAGTTCTGCCGCTGAAGGGAGGTGATCCTGCTGCTTGCTGGGGGCACCAGTAGCTGGAGGCGCAGGAGCAGGTCGTCCAGCAGCCAAGAGCGGCCGTGCCGGTGCAGGCCGCGATGCTGATGGACCTGCGGGGGCCGGGGCGCGGGACCCGCTTTGTGCGGCGGAGGCTGTGGTATGTGCGACATGCGAGCCATTGACGAGCTCAGCAGCGAGAGCGGCGGCAGAGGCCAAAGATGTATCGCCAGAGTCCCCGTTGAGACCTGGTGGGGCGCTCTCTTGGCGTTTGTTCATCGGGCGCGCGCCGATAAGCCCGCTTGGGTTTGTACTTGATGTGGATGTGGATGTGCTCAGCGCTGGGGAGCTAACTTTACCAATGCCGCCGAGGCCTGTGCCGGCGTTGAAGCGTGCTGGGGCACCTAGACAGATGGAATGCATCTGGTTAGTTGTGCGTGCAAGTGGGGAGAGGTAGAGAACCCTTACCCATATCTTCAAGTTCGCGCTTTTGATGGTCTGTGTAGAACTCGAGGACGTCGAGCACTGCTTGTGGATCCTTCGCATAGTCCTCGCGTGTGATGGCCGACTTGGTGAGAAGTTTACTCCATTGTTCTGGCATGCCCTGACAGGCGGGTAAGGTGGGTCGGGTATATTGAAGCGTAAGTTCGGACTTACCGTAAAGGCTCCGGAGACCGGATCGAAGCCCACATGCACTTTGTGCACAAAATTGGTTGGATTACTGACACCCATGAGAGGGCTCCGCGAGTAGACATCGTCCTGCCAACCATACACCTCCTCGTCGTTCTTCAGCGAAAGGTAATAGCGCTTGTCTTTGGCCTCTAAGAGTAAGCAGTACGGCTTGAGGTCTGTGCGTTCGATATTTGAGATGTCGCGGAGCATGATAATGGTCTGTTGTGGCGAATGCTTTGTGTGGATCAGCACCGTGCCCTGCACGATGAGCTAGATGAAAGACTCACTTCTGATTTGTGTATCGACAAAGTCTGCTCTTTGAGCACCAGCCATTTGAGCTTCCAGATCCAGCTAGCGAATGTGCCCTCCTCCTTGACGCTGACAGGACCGCTCCGCACGATCTGCGAATTGAACAACGCCTCAGAGCTGCGGTTTGGTGCTGGAGTACCGCCAATGCCAGAATAAGAGGTGTTGTATGATGATGCAGATGGCGAGGCGGGCGCAAAGGCGAAGGAATTGTTGTAGCCTGCGCTGGTGCTGCCGTTGTAAGTTTGTTGCATATTATCAGGGCCGCGGCGCTGGGGTGCTTGAGGTGCTGGGCGCGACGGTGTCAAAGAAGCTGGGGTGACCTGGTGGAAAGACATAGAATGTAGTCCTGCTAGACGAATGCCACGGATGAGATTGAGATGGATTTCAGTGCCCTTTGACTATGCACTGCAAGCAGTACAGCCAGCTACGCGATTTGGTTGGGTATAAAGGGATTTGGTCGTAGGTCGTGCAGAGTCGTGAGCTCGAGCTTTAGGTGCTCGTCGTCGTCGACAGAGACGGTGAGCCCGCTGAAACTGATGGTGGCACCAAACAAGAACGACACGATCGGATCTATCCGGCCTCCAGGCTTGCTCCAAACTATCGTCAAGGAGACCTTATCCTATAAACCTCAGATCTATACTTGACTATACACACTGGAAGACGCGCTACAGAGGCACTACTTGATGCCTACAGGACTCTTGGACGGCAAGCTGTTGAGTACGACGTGGGGGACAGCGCACACACTCGAGACATTTCACTCAGTCTGGCAACTTGAAAGACTTCACAATGACAATAACTATGGCTTTGATGGGTTAGCGGGCTTATGCATGTGTCACCCAGCACGCCGGTCATTCAGGGCGACGTGCAGACAAGGGCAACTCGTATGGAATACTGAATCTTGATAAGCTGGCACGGATGGCCAACCATGGCGAACTGCTTTATTGCGATGTATCGCCGACTCGCCGGAGGAACTGGGGGTGGGCATGTGCATGAATATTCACGGTGTAGTGTAAATATAAGCGCCCAGCCAGAGATGGTGACCCACTTAAATGCGACCCTATAACACGGAGTTAATCTCAATCATGCATGTGAGATATGTAGACCACGCGCTTACTTCGACGCAATGGGCAGCTGAGAGACAAAGATGATGTTGCGAGCGGGTGACTGCAACAAATCATGCTTGACCTTCCCTGCGCGAGACGTCACTTGGTTTTCGAAGCTTCTTGACAGGCGTAAATCATACCGGCGGCACAGAACGCACAGGGTCCAACCAGGAACGCTTGAGTAGTGGATAGCGCTTTGTTGCATCAAAGTCAAGTATATATATGACACCTCGTAAGCGGACAGGAAACAAGTGTAACGTCATCTCTATAGTGGATTAGTAGAACAAACAGATAGATAGATATCAATGATCATCTGGTGCCGACGCCGCGTACTATGTAGCCTGAGTGGATCACTGGTTTTTCGCGAGGGCCAATCACCATCTGCACTCCGATATAATTAATGAGCGACGCAAGGCCAGATATAATGTTGCGCTTGCACGTTTATACATTTTGTATGGTGAGGACTTCCTTGGCAAGTAACATGTCGCTTCATGAGCTCTTGCACGATACTAGACGATACTCCGGTCCCATAATGCTATCATAGCCGCGACAGACATATGGTAACGGAAAAAATCTCAAAGGAGAAGTTAGAGTTGAATCAAAAAAGAAAGGTACCAGGTACACACATACTTTGAAACCTTCCCGCCTAGTGTTTTGGTTAGATATGACTCTGTTCGCGTTGTGGTATGGTAAAGCTAACCATCACAGAAAATATTCAGCGCACCAGGAACATTCTCCTTGTTAGGCGAATCGAATAGGAAGTTCCTATGAGCGAAATCATCCAGTCGATGATGAGAAAATCTTGAGAACAGGCAAGGCGGAAATCAAGGGTCAGTTTCTGCAGAAGTCGAGTCTCGTGGTTGATGGTTTACGCCTAATGTTTCTTCCCCACCGAGGTGTCGTGGAAGGCTTAAAAGACGAATGAGGAGGGGGAAATAGACAGCTTGCAGAACGGTGCGAGATAGAGGAATAGAATCGATACATAGGTAACATAGACAACAGCCGGTCGTATTAAGTTGTCCAAATGTAGTTGGTATATTACTTGTTCTTCGTAGCCCTGTGCAAGGAAGAATCATTAGGTCACCGAAAATGGCCGAAGGAGAGAAAAAGCACTTGTAGTTGAACTTCTTCTTCGTATGCGAGAACTCTCCCAGCTTGTGTCCGACCATATCCTGCGTCACCAACACCGGCACGTAATCCTTCCCGTTATGTACCATGAATCGAACGCTGCGGTTAGCGAAGTAAGAAGCCTGAAAAATATATTAATAAATATGCTACTCACCCGACAAAGTTCGGTAGTATCGTACATGAGCGCGCCTGTGTCTTAATCGCCATGTGGTTTGTGATGGCCTCCCGAAGATTGGGGAACGCGACAAAGTAAGGACCTGAATGAATAAGTAAAGCACCAGAAGATTAATTTTGAAGCGACATACCTTTCCAAGCAGACCTGCCGGATTTTAATAACTGTAATGTGGGCCGCATCTTCGAGCCAGCAGACGTGTGTTGGAACGGAACACGGACTTCGACGACCAGCGTCAGAAATTTCTGTGCATCACGTGCATGATGATTACGTAGCCAATCATGTCCTCGGGTGAAGTGCTTAGGAGGCCGAGACGGATATGTGGACTTCGATATACCCAACCTTCATCTTCCCCGCTCATCGAGCGTTCGTGAACCTCCTACGATGTCACCTTGCATGAATTATCCTGAACCCACACCTTCTATTTATTCCACATATACTCTCCTTGGTGTGTCTACTGCGGAGGCGATATTGCTCGGGCCTCGTGCAGAATCTACGAGCTTGACCAGCAGCTCGACGACGATTTCACCGACTACTACCACTGATACTCCGTTCTTCCCGGACCCAAGCACTTTAACTCCTCCACCACCATCCTCAGCTGAGCAAGCCCAGTCTCAAAGCAGCGCACTGGCAAGGGTAAGTTTTTCATATTTTTTAAAATCGACGATCGATGGGATCTTCGTTTATATGCACAGGCAGTCCTTGAGTACGCGATTCTCGTAGTAGCTCTGGTTATCATCTCTTGTGTACTCCTACAACGGTATGCCCCCTGAATCTCCTATTATAACTGCTCATACAAGCCCATATCCCAAATAGATATTCCCGGCTACGCCGTGCGAACTTACCCCTATCGCGATTCTTCTCCCGTCTCTCCCCTTCAAATTCTACCTCGCCATTCGGTGCCTCTCAAAATACGCGCTTCCCGCGTACAACTGGGCTATCCCACCCCTACGGCCATCGCACCCGTGCAGCGGACACAGATGCTGCCGGGCGGCGTCTCGGGGGCCCTGGTTTCGACTACTCGGACCACGATGGGTACATTGGCGACAAAGATATGCTGCCGGCGTATGATACGTCTGGCGGGCCGCCAAAGTATGGCGATATGGAGCTAGGGGTGTTTCCTGTGCGGGGTGCTGTGGGTGGAGAAGATCTCCGTTCATTTTCCTGGCATGGCGATGAGATGCCGCACAGGCTTGGACAGGAGCCAAATCCTGGCGTCGACGCGGTGACTGCGCCACCTGTAGCGCACTTGCATCGGTGATCTGGGCCACAAAATCCTTTCTTGCGACAGCTTCTTTTTTTCTTCAACCTAACCGCACGCCTTTGTGGATGGAATCATGTCTGTCTCCTTTTCTCTGGATTTCGATTTCTTCAGTGATTTCTTGCTGACGTTGTAGGATAACTAACCATTTATCACCTTGTACCCATACCATCGCACCATCTCGCCTATCTTGAAATCATATATATATTCTGTTGTATCATGTAGCTAAGCAATACCTGTATGGTACATTCTATCTATTTTTGAAAATCGTGGACGCGTCTATTCCGAGTTAGTTTTGCGCCGCAGAGACTGACCCTGATAATCATGATATCATTGGTGGGCGCTCATGGGACCTGGTCATGACTGAATGTATGTGATCTTTGTAACGAGGTTCCTGTGCAACACAATAACAGCATCTTATTTTTGAGGCGTTAAAACTAGTACAGGAAGTCGATATGCATTTCAATACTGGAGAGGTGTTATCGACAGGCCTATCACGATTGTAGTCGGGGCCGCAAGTTAAAACACAATACCCAAGGAACATCGATTGAACACCCAGATTTTAGTGCTACACGTTTGGAATCGGTCTCGGGGACTAGATTGAGCATGGCCGTACCACGATGACAAGTGTCGTAAGTAATATTGACATCGAAGCTGAATCCGGGCTCATTAACCAGTATCGACAAGGACTGTCGGCAGAACCCACCCTGAATTTAGTGCTGATACTGATCACGGTCAAAATTATTTAAAAATTTATTTACAGTGTTTTTCCACATATGAATTCACGATAAGCTCATCGTTGTCGTTGCCCGCCGCTCTGAGGCTCCCAGTCCAAAGATTGAGCTCAGTCATCAGATAAGATCGCGTAAGCGGGCCGGACAACCGGGTTGAATGCCGACCGGTCATCGCGGCGGGGCCCTTGACACATTTTCGGAACGCTCATCCTACTCGTCAATATTTTGTCTTCCTTGTTATTCTCTGGAGCAAGAGAGAAGACCTTTCTGTCTAGTCGGCGCATAACAGCCAAGCCGAGTACAGACTACCCATGTCTGTAATCAAGCCGGGGCCAACCACGCCACCCTTGGCCGCTGAACAATAAGGCGGCATTTCTCATCACTGCCAGACAATGTTAAGTATTCAGGGCCACTTCCTCTCAATAGTGGCAGATCCCCATAACAGTTCGTTCGACAGCCTGACAATCCACATCTAGGGGGCTCGTCATTGACACGTGTAGATTTTCTTGTTGTGCCAGACCCCGGTGGCGGGCACCCCTTGCCACAGGCGATGGTCCGGATGACCAACAAGGAACCTTGGGCCGGATGTTTTTTGTCTCTGCTACTCGCGCTGCTCGGGCTTTGCAAATTAAAAGAAGCGCTGTTGTAGGGATGGCGTGTATAAAGTGCGCATGCATGTTGTATGTTGGTCAACGAGAACCAACTCCCCTTCTCTACTCACAAACGAAGACTGCTATGGACGCATTCACCACTATCTCTATGTCCGCCTCCGTTCCGGCGTCTCACCGCTCAGACACCAGCTCTGAGGGTCACCCAGAGAACGCTGATTTCGAGCAAGCCGGCAAAGGCCAAGGAATGTCCGTTTTCTGCGTCATAGCTTAATTCCACTGCCTTTGTGGGTATGTCTTCTCGTTTTTAAGTCTTCCATTCATTTCTAATGTCTACTCAGGTTCAACCATTATTGTCTACCCCAACCGTCATCTGTTGCCTTCGTTCACGACATGATACCATCCCCCGCAACTGATGATGAAAATAATGGCCTCTGATACCCCAGCCCCACCACATTCTCGTTTTTGTCCCAGCACCATACACTCTCCTTCATCATCCGACCTCGCGATCTCCGTCACGTCATTCGCTCGACAGGGAAATATATAACATATCTCCCCTGCCATACCAAACATTCTTTCTTCGTTCTTGCGCTAGCATAAGTTCACTGCGTGGGCGAGCTGGCCCCTGTAGTAACACCCCCTTTTTTTATTTGCTGACACGCATCAATTATCTATGTATGACCCGAGTTACGCTATCCCTTGTAGTATAGTCGTACAATATCTCTCCTTTAGCAGTCCCAGTCGAAACTAGTCACTCCAATAAATGGATCAGTCAATTATTATACGTGTTAATAGACTTTTTTTGCAAGTTTTCTTGCGACCGGCAATACAGTCTGGCGTCGTAAATTACTTGAAAGTAACTCAGCGAGTATGGCCATATTGTGTAATTCACCAATTTCAACGGAAAACTAATCGTTCTAAAATTGGATAAATTTACACTACCATTGTCATTTTCCATTGTCCCCCACATTGGGGATGGGTGGTCGGGTGACTATACGACATAGTATGTGTGCCAGGCGCGTGCTGAGGCGTCGACACACGCTCAAATAAGAAAGAGTGCTGCATCGTGTTCGCGGAATACGCCGAATCCAATCATCATCATGCTAAAAATAGGTACTACTCCGCGAAATTTCCAACGCTCAACGACCGCGCGCTTATCGAACAATGCAAATCCACACTCTAGTACTGGCCACAACCTCAACCTGGACAGAACTTATTGGGATTTATGGACCGCTTATTTCTCGTCAAAGCGTGCCGGGAATGCTTTAAAAGTAACACTGCTTTCACTTCTGGCCTCGACTCTTCTCACAACCTCTATCGCTGTGCAGTGCTATAATCACGACCCAAAGCCCGAAATCTCTCTCACAGATGTCCTTCAGTAGCCCTCAGCACACCCCCACGCGCTCCCTGAACCAGAAAGCTCGCAGAAAGCATGAACACAAGTCTCGACAGAAGGTCTTGCCGCAATCGCGCTTGTCGCTCCCAGAGCGCGTTTCGAGGGTGAGCAAAAATTTATTCTCAACTCCCCAATACTCATGAGATGATCTTGATAGCGTGATACACCCTACTTCTGGTCTCGCATCGACGAGGATCCCTCCGCTACCTTGATGCTCATGCAGATGATCGCCGACGCATACGAGGACCGGAGGTTGGTATGGAAGGCTAATGAGGATCGCGAGAGGAGGGTAGGAGATGACGTGAGTTTCTGACCTCTCCATTAACGATGATCGTGCTGACTCTTCAATATTCTTAGCCCGCAATATACGGTCCTATCAATGATGCACAGAAGGTATGTTTGTAGTCCCCAATTCTTTGAAATTTCAGGATAACCCAATACATGTATAGAAGATCGAGAAGTACTTGACGGCCTGTCGCTTCCTCTCAAGACCGGCAGGTCCTATCGAACACGCAACTAAACCTTCGGTATTTACGCTCTCAGCTTCATTCTCATCGCTCCCGCTTGATGAACGATGAATACAGTCAGAAGAGGTCATCAAGGAGATCATTACCGACCCAAGGAGATATAGCTGCCTCGAGCGCAGCCGCAAAACCAAACCTAAATACCAGAAGCCTCGTAAAAAATCTTCAATTACAATTAAAGTTGTACGCCTCCTTAAAAAAGTATTCAAGTCAAACAAGTGTACGCCTGGGCTAAAGGCAAAGTCAGAGAAGATTCCTCTTTCCCCACCTCCTGCTCCCAGGATGATAATCATGCGGCCTGTGAGTCTACTTGGTTAACGGTAAAATAATGGTCGCTTGATATCTCTTTTAGGAACGCCCGGCTCTTCCTCGGATCGTCCCCAGCTGCAAACCCCCACTTCGCCGCATGACCAGCGACGACTCGCGCGCGTTGATAGCAAGCTCTGTCCTGAAAAAGACCATTCGCCGCTTCTCCCTTCCTGAACCCCTTCCTGAACCAGAAACGACCGTCGGGATCCCCATCACTCCAGAGCCTTGCTTCACTAGGGCTCAAGGCGCTGAATGTAGTCACTCTAAAACTTCCTTACCGCTGATTTCCCAACCGGTACCAAGGCATGTTCCCATCACCCACCATGAAAAGGTCGAAAAGACGACCAAAAAATCCGGGGAAAAACGCAGATCACTTTTTTCTGGCGTCCTTATCGTGGTTTTGTTTCATCTTTTGATGCTTTCTCTCATCATCGGCATCATCGTGGCGGCATTTTGGACCGGCCTGGTTACCCTCCTGGGATGGGTGGCTTGGTTCTTCCACTTTATCGCTAGCCTCTTCATCTCTTCTGCCAAAAGCCACGATTCAGAACTGTAGGTCGACAATTATATACCCTCTCTCCTACCGATTTATTCTTCGGCTATCTTGATTTCCACTAGACCATATCAGAGTCACCACCCTCACCGATCTTTACATTCCTTTACCCGGACTTCCAGATACTTCTACACTCCCTTTTATCGTCTCCTTCGCCGTTGTACCAATCTACCGCCTGTTCAGACGTACCCTCATCACGCCCATGTATCGTTAAACGTTAAAAGCTATCTCCCACATCACACCTTGAAAATTTCCCATTATGAAATTCATAGGGATAGAGAATTACCTTATGCAACTTTGACGTCGTGCTCAAAGTCAACCCCATCTTCAACCCTCACGCTCTCTGATTTCCCCCCACAAGATTCAATGAGAGCAGAAGAAAATCCGGAGCCAAAAGTTCCATATACGTCCTTTTCATCCACTTCGCCGACACCGGGAGGCGGCCATATTCGGTTTAACACTAGCCACGAACCTCCACTGATGCAAAAAGCCAAAGGCCAGGAGAGATAGTAGATATGACTGGGCGAAATGAAGCAACTTCAACCGTCATTTCCCAGATATAGAGCGAACAAGGACGTACATCCAAGAAATTGAGATGTCAACAGACATTGGTGTAATGGATCTCGAAAATCCTGGCATGCTCCACCACACGCCCTGTTCGAACGAAACTCGTCAAAAATCTTGTATAATGAAAAATAAAAATAATTACAAGTAACCAGGCAATAGGCGCACGCCAGTTAATGCCGTGCCAAAACCTAATTATGATATTAGAATTTAAATAAAGTATAAAATTAGGAATGAAACATACCAGTAGTCACTGGAGTGGTTCGGAATATAGAAATGGGACAGTTTGACGCGACCCTTGCGCAAGATATGATAGTCCGCCTGTCCTTCAGCTGTTAGGCACTGGCCAAATTCCTCAGCATGGGTAGGATACATACGACCATAATTCCCGCGAGAGGCCCAAGGAATACGGCATAGCCTGAAATGGCTGAAATGAAAGAATTGGGAGTCTACGTGGCGACGTAAGTTCCATTTAGGAATCCTGTTTAGCCAGGAAATCCATGTGATGAGCAGAACGCACATTCAAAATCCTCCATGGGTTTATACAGATACCGATGATGGCTATTATAAAGGAACCACGGCGAATATTGATATATCTCAAAGATTGCAAAAGATTTCAGTGCTATGTCGTCGCTCACCATGTATCAGTTTTACACTTACTTGGGAGCCAGTGCGGCAAGATCCATACCACCCACCACACCACATGCAACAATCTGGAAATGTAAATTACGCCCTGAAACTAAAAGGCGCTCGAAACGTTGCTGTCACGTACATTAACACAGAGTTGTGAGAGAAAGAACGCGAAGGCTGCGAAAAAGACGGCTACGCGTGCGACTGGGCCTTCGTGCCTTTGTATTGCTTCAAGTAGGTCAAATAACTTCCTGAATTGGTGACCGTCAAAGACAGATAGAATATAATAAAAACCCAGACTAACCATAATAATCGCTCATCTGGATAAAAACCTCTCGCCGCTGAAGTTGTAACAATACCTAGGATATTCGAGCCAAGTAAACATAGAGGAATGACAAAGATTTGTCCCCATATTTGGTCTCCGGGTTTGACGGCATAGCGCGAAAAGTCTATGGGCAGAGTTGGCCCAGTTTGTACCAGCACAGGCTTCTTGACATACCACTTTGATATAGGATCTATATATTTTCTGAATAAAAGATGAAGGAAGATGGGAGGATATCATAGAAGCACTTACTCCTCCGGCCCACGCACCGACGCCACTTGTTATACACCTTACCATTATCCAACCTAGGACCGCCCCGCGACTAAGGTCAATACTATAGAATTCCTCAGGATCCGAGAATAGCGGGCCGCCGTTTCCTTGCTTTACAAATGCCCATATGAATATACTGAAGGCTGCAATAGCAGCAGTAACCGACGAAAGAATCGCTGGGATACGATAACTAAGAGAAGTGAGTATCTGTGGAATAGGGTACGGGAAGCAGCCTACCGTTCGGGCCGCAACAGAAATATAGGGAGCGACACTACCCAGAAAATCATGAAGGCCACTACGATTTCAGCGATTTAGCACAAGCATTGCAATGGTGCCATACAAGCATACCAAATTCGTTGGTCTTCAGTGGCTGATCAGGTCCGAAGGTGTTTTTCATGTCATAAAAACTCGCTGTAGCAGGATCATTAATATGCACCGCACCGAACAACGGAAACCTCACGCCATATTGAACCAATCATGACTTTAGTAATTTGGCCGCCATACCAGCCTTGCACGCCGTACCAGCAACATGACAGGATCACGCGGTTCAACAGTGGAAACCAGGACCCCCGGCTGTCGTAAGCTTTCAGTTCGTCCAAACGTGAGCAAAGTACATATGACTGACATGCCCCAGGCGGCTCTGTTGAGCACGGCCTTTACAACTACGAATGTGAAGAGTGAATCGAAGGATAGGATTGACTTACTCACAAAAGGAACGTGCC
Organism: Sphagnurus paluster; assembly: GCA_018282025.1. NCBI lineage: Eukaryota > Fungi > Basidiomycota > Agaricomycetes > Agaricales > Lyophyllaceae > Sphagnurus > Sphagnurus paluster. The sequence goes on from JABCKI010005742.1 coordinate 61,867, forward strand.
AATTTCCACCGCCCATACCATTGAGGACTAAAGCGCATGTAATTCTGAAATAAAAATTAGTCTTTATCAAGAGTGGTGGGTGTAAACGTCATACATAAAAGTGCTGATCGCGTTGACTAGAAAGAACATAAAATTTCAGGAATTGAATCCCCACTACAGATCAAAAATGAGAAACTGCCGTACCAGTGATAGCCTGCGGAACAGTCAGGCCCAAACCAACTTAAGAGGTGAGTTCATCAATTTCGTGGGTTTCAAGTACGTAGAAAGTACTACTCACGGGCTGCGGCTGCCCCCGACCATTCTGCGATGTTGATAGCTAGATCGGATTATAAAGATCCAACAAGTTGTTGGGCTTGAGAAACGACTTACCAGTAGATATCCAAAAAAAGCAAAATACCTTTTTGGTCCACGTACGGCGAGACGGTGGTAGAGGGAGTATGTCATGATTAAGGTATGGCGTCGCATCATTCGTGACCTATTATTCTCATGTATCCGTTAACGAAAACACCACAAGCTAAGTGTGCTGGTATACCTCGAGCGCCTTCAAAACCTCAAAAATAGGCATATCAACTTGAACACTCCGTGCTACAGGTTCAATATGCCTATTGACCAAGCTGCAAGAATTGAAATTTAAGGTAGCTCAGGACAAGATCGATCTTGATGTAACGCGGGACCTCAAAAATGCGTTGGTATGATTTCAACCCCGCCGGCTATAAGCGAGGACAGCATCGTCTCGACTTGACAGAACGATATCTCTCTCGATCGCTCACGATCCCCACATTCATTGCATCGACTTCACTTTTTCAAACCATCAAGGAAGCTTATTCCCATGCGTGTCTCTCCCCCGAAGGCCACTCACTGCGCAGTAACTGCGCCCCACATCTAGAGGCTGCCGATTACTTGACCAACTTTGCTCTTGATAGGATTCGGGGAAAGTCTTTTTTGTCCTCGCGGGCTACATGGCTTTCTTTGACATACCCCTAATCGTTTACTGTACGTATTTCTTCATGTTAAGTTGGAGTATAATCCCTCTGGTTCTTCATGGATCTTAAATTTTTAGATAATTTGGCTTAACGTTTCACATAAAGTAGGTTCGAGTAATGATTGCAGTGCTACTTGTTCATTGTCTTTTAGACATGCTACGTCGTATACTCTATATGCGTAAGTGGGTGCAGCTTTTCCCTCGAAAATCAACAAAATACGTAAAAATACCTCCAGGACAGTCTGGATATTTACTGTAGTACCAGTCTCACAAGGTGCGTACCTCTGCGTCCAAAAGAAATATTGATTACTGAGACGAAGATAATTCTACCACGCACGTATAGCCATCGCAAGGGATCGTCGACTGGCTGTAAAGTGCCGCGCACTGCTATATCAAAACCCTTCAAAAACACCCCAGCAATTGCCGAATCGTGGGGCAAGGTAAAATGTCTGGCCGCGCACGGAAGCGACAGAGTCACTAGGCAGAGGAGGACAATTTCCCACTCCTAGAAGACCGAGAATGAAGGGAATCGAGGGAGAATTGAAAGGTGTAGCAAATGTGCAGTAGTGGGTGACTCAGCGTGTGGGCGCTGACGTCAGGAAAACGCAACACAGATGCACCAGTACGCCAAGCAGCTAGCGAGGAGTCCACAGCTCTCTGCTGCTCTTTCATTTTGTCCTCCCCTAGCTCCCTAATGGCGTCGGACCTGATCCTGGATCACAAGAATAGGGTCTCCCTCAGGAATTCGTAACTGTCTTAAAGTTTCGATTTTATACTTACGACACTTTCAGCTCCGTCTTTGCGGGACCTATGGTGTGATGCCAAGCGCTTGAACCCACTTAATCCGTTCCCGCCCTCACGGTATAGTCACCATCCTCTGTTGAGTAATAGATACGCCTTCCTCTCGCACACTGCTGCTATTGACTGCATGTTACCGCACGCAGCACAGCCTAGGACCCACTTCAAAATTGGTGGCTAGATCAGGGCCTCGACTGACATCTGGAAGCGTATATGGGTACCCGGTATAGAAGGATCCATGCGGGCACCTTGGAATCGTGTCATAGGTCCCGATTGGCTTGGGCTGGGGAAATCCGAACGGAGGAAGAGAGAGGGAGCAAACCAACCATACAGCTACTCCATAGGAGTGAGAATAAGCTTAGACCTACCGCCAGTCGTTTTTCAAGGCTCTTCTAGCCTCAACTCGCTCCCCCAGGCAAATCCAAGGCCTAGACCCGAATCCTCGTCACTGAACACTGAACGAGCGTGTGTGGACCACATTTATTTTCTTAACGTTGATGTATGATTCACGAACAATTTAACCCTCTTGAGTGCACTGTGCCTGTACGCTACGGATGACTTCGTCTGGGCGTCTGACGCATCGTGCTTCGCATCCTGAGCGATCATTGGTATTTACTCTAATCTGCAGTAGCAAACCATATAGCAGATGTCAGATCTGATTTATATGATTATCACATCTCACCACGCCACAATCCAGAGGACCGGTCGCCCTGTCACAGACCCAAGTTCATCATTCCAAGGGAGTTCACAATTACTTCCGATTTTCTTGAGATTTCTAGAGGCCGACCTTGGAGGTTCGACGTGCTTCGATTGCGTTTTGCCCGCGCATCCGCCTGTTTTAACGATGGGAAGCGACCTTGGATTCCCCGTGGATATTTGATCACAACGCTGTGGAGAGCTGAATCTGGACTCTTTCACTCATATGAGTTTGTTCATGTGCAGTACAGCACAATGCTTTTCACTGGGCATGTCTACTTTCAAGAGGTTTACACCTCGGTGACTGGACAGCGGAACACCTGGGCATTAGCACAGTTGACCTTGAACCCTATGGTGGATTATTCTATCCCGTCCTTGTCACCTTCCCTTTGCGAACGAATGAAATCAAGTATACTCATACCCTTTGTGTAACACCTCTTCCCTTCAGCCACATTGTTCACCCCAATCAGCCTAATTTGTATTACCAAGTGTGTCAAAACGCCAGCTAACGACTGTATAAAAAACAGGATTGTGACTGTTCCAACCACCAACCCTCTACATGAGTCCGGCCAGACCCCTAAGCTTGTCCGACGGCGTTGTGGTAGGGCTGACGGCCCTATTCATAGACTCGTGAATGTAGAGTTATTTTTCTTTTACTTTACTTTTATATCGCCTGGACGATCTCATATTTTTGTAACCCTGAAAGCCGCCCTTTCGGGCGCATTTACTGAAACCCTTTTTGAATCTTTGTTTGATAAAGAACGTCTGAGCAAAGCACACGAATATCGAAATCTTCGCGTGGTCCTCTTCCCTGCCAATGAAGACTCAATATGTAGGATTTCGGTGTGGGTTCCATTGTTTTCGTGATTTCAAACTTACT